>APFE030273691.1:61546-78618 GCA_000404065.3 Pinus taeda | reverse complement strand
GCATCATGTCTTATTTTGTAATCGAGCTCTGCTCTAGTGGAGGTTGCCCCCTCGAAGAGGCAAGTGAACATTACTCTCTGAATAATAAAATCATTGCTATTCTGTGTTCTGAGTATCTTTTCTTCGCATATTTTGTGTTTTGGGTCTCTTTCCTTCGCATATTTTGTATTTGGGTATCATTTGCAGGTGAAGAGCATAACATGCAAGGGATGCTAAAATAGATACAAGTGAGAAGTTCTGACACCGCAGACTCAGAACAATGCGTACAAGAGATACAACAGACAATTGCTCAGTGCACTGCCAACCTTGCATCCATCCGAGCAGAGTTGGGAGGTCTCCGCATGAAAATCTCCACACCGACAGAGTGACTTGAGGGTGAGTCATGATATTTGTGTGGGGGGCATGTTGGGTGTGGTATCCCCCCAAGGAAATTTTTGGGGCTTAAAGCCCAAGTTTTGACTAAGTCCATTGTAAAGACTCCGCAATTTGTGGGCACAAAGTGCGAAGTTGTAATAGAGTCAGAGGGTTGTCCACCCTCATTTTTGTAATGTGATGTTGGTTTGAGAGATCTACCAATGGTCTGTGGACCATGGGATTATATAAATAGAGTGAGGCTCTAAGTAGTTAAGACATAAAATGGAATGATGATCATCGAATAGAAGAATAACAAAATATCTGAAGTGTAAAGTCTAGTTTTGGGTCGTAGAGTAGGAGAAGGATCTACAGCTGAGTGCGCATAGGCCTAGTAGTTCGCAGTTGAGTGTGCGGACCCCTGTAGCTAAGTGCGTAGGGCAGCTTGAGTCTGTAAGCATTGGAAGCATTAATAAAGAGAAGACTTACCATATTTATGTGTATCTTTTCTTGTTTTATGCATTGACGTATATTGGGTATGAATTGTAAGTTTACTATTTATTTACTGCGTGAACTTATATGAATGTGCTAAATAAGTAAATATAATATAAGGTATCTATTTATGCGAAGATAACTAATTTTTATAAGAAGATATGTAAGATCAGCAATGTGACTTGGGGAAATAGTGTAGATCGTTGCTCCAGCAGCGCGAAAGCCCCACAACACCTAGTTAGGGCTGCGTGAAGGTGAATATAACAGGGCGCGAAGGCCTCACAAGACAAGGAAGGGCACGAAGTAACCTATGTGAGAGTACTCACAGTTGGACTAAATCAACCCCTCAAAAATCTCAAGGGTGCAGAAACCTAGTTCCAACATCCCCCCATACTGCTTTAGGTGAGACCTTGGTCCGCGCTCACAGACTGTTGCCTAAAGGGTCAGTAGTAAGGATTTATTTGGCCAATTAACTTTGAACCTAAGTCAGGCCCTAACAAGACAACACCTACTGGTATGGTCAAGGTCCTTGAGGCCTCCTTTGGTTGATATAGTAGAGTTTTTCAGTCACACCCTCAGTTCCTTAATACACAACCTTCAATCTAGGCAGACAAGGGAACATGTCTGTGGAGTGGTTTTCCTCACAAACCGAGTAGATCTCTATAAGATTCTGTTAGAGTCAGTCTTTTCAGCCCTCCGTCAGAGATCAAAACTCTTTTTGCATTTCATTTTTAGGATTCTCGCTCCATTCACTCAACTGCATTCCGCTAGGGGCATGCCATAATCTGACGAAAGGGTCTTGTTAGTCATTTCCCCTCATGCCTTATCCTGCTGGTTTAGGTCTGTTTGTCAAATCATTTTAAAGGTCATTTACAGTTCTATTCTAATATCTTGGTCAGGAAAGAGTTAGTACGTCTAGGGTTTGCAAATTGTTGTTCTCAAAGTGCTTCAAAGATACTTGCAGGCTCGAGGAAGGTTCAATAATTCACTCGAATGATGTTTCTGAGAAAAAAAAATTAATTTTGGAAAACTAAGGGTGTTTTTTGTCCAAAATAGGCCAAGGAAGAAAAACCGCCTTCACTTTTTACACAGGTGTCATGGTTTTAGAGAAATTTCAAAAATACAATTGCCTCAGGAGAATTGATGCACCTCTAAAGTGACCTTGGGAAAATCAAGTTTTCTCATATCTTGGTTAGCCAAATGACTTTCTTGATGAGTAAAATGATAACTAGACACAAATATATTTCCAATGAGCTATCATGAGCTCAATTTGGAGTTGAGGAACACCTTCAAAAGTTTACTGCAACAGCACTCTGCCTTGAGGCAACCTCATTTGGCACATTTTGACCAGTCTTGAGCGATATGATTTTTGGCAGGGAAAATGAACTCCAAATTCAAAAATTCTAGTTGGGTTGGAAATTACACTCAAAGACCTTTCCAACACGTTATCCTGCACCCAATTTGGACACCGGGAAGGCCTCCAAAAGGCTCCTTCAAAAAGGTGGGGCACACAAAGGGAGCGTGGCGCACAGAGAGAAATTTTCCAGTGTAAATTTACACTGGCGCAGCGCACATGGGAGGCGTGGTGCACTGGGCTAAAGGGCCTAAATTTCATTGAAATCTTCCTCCAAATTTCAAATTATTCATTCCACAAGTAGGTAAAGCCTCCATTTTTTTGTTTCATCCAAGTTTGTGCTAGGGTATGGTGGTTTATGGATGCTAATGGTTGAAACAAAAATTCAAACCAATTCATTTTGAGTTTCTCACATGTGAACTGCTGCCTAGGGTTTCAAAACTTGTTCGCCACCAAGGTTAAGTTTTTCCATTATTTCTCTTGTCCTTAATTCCTTTTTTTCCTTAACTCCATTGTTCCCCATCCCCTAAAGTTACTAAACCCCTATCCTAAATTCCCTTTCCCAAAACTTTCAAAGGTGAAACCCTAAACCCTATCCCACACATAAAACCCCTCAAACCCTCCTATATTTCCCCAAAAAAATCTCTCCCAATAGTCCCTAATACCTCACTATTTTTCCCTCCCCTTACTGTCCCTCATGTCATTATTTTCTCTTGGTGACAAAGGTCAAGCACATCATCAAAGGCATTACAAGACAGTGTGACATATCAACACCTATTTGTCCAAGACAGTTTGTCCACCAACAGACATGACATCTGATCCATCATATGATCATGAAGAAGAGACACACAGTGATTCACCAAAAAAGGTACATGCACCCAGGAGGCCTCATAGAGGTGGCAAAACATCCGTGAAGACTAGCAGGCTGCCCAACGAAGCCTAAATGAGAAGACACCCATTCAGCAGGAGATAGAGGTTGATCGAGAGAATTGGCTGGAGAGGATCAACATCCACTTAGAGGAGCTGTTGGCGAAAGAAAAAAAGGACAATTACATGCTCAGGCACATGAAAAACCATTATTGGACACACAATCGTGTTTGCAAGGCATGAATAAGGAATTTAAAGGCAAAACTAAAGAAGGCAATAAGGAAGCAAAAGAGGCAAAGGGAGCATGATCGTCTTCAAATATTGGCCAAAGCCTCTTTAGCTCAACATGACACTTGATGGAGAAGCTCCACCCCAAATGTCAAGAAATTTGGGGCATTTTTGGCATTTTGACAAATTTTGGTACAAAAAACAGGGTTTTTCTCCCTGTGCGCCACGCCACTAGCGCAGTGCTTATGATTGGGAGCTCCAAATCAAGGATGGTTTGCATTTTTGGATTCATCATGAAACATCGTGACTGCTGGTGCATGGCCAAGAAGTTTGGGTAAGTTTTGAGTCCCCAGGAGGTCAAAAACACTCTGAAAATGACCTCTCTGCCCCTATTTTGACACACAGCAAGAAGTCTTGGGAGATTGAAGTTTTGGAGGGGAAAATGAGCATTGAATTCAGAAATTCCACTTGGGTTGGAAAGTAGACAGACAAGGCTTTCTAACAAGCAAATTTGGGTATAATTTGGACTCCAGCAGGCACCTCAAAATTGCCTCCAAAGTGGCGTGGCGCATATAGTTTTGGGCGCAGCGCACAGAGACCCAAAGGCCAAAATCACTTCCGCTCCGTGACATTCGATTCAGGACTTTCTCCAAGTGGGCCCGCTCATTTACACTACATATGTTTTGGCACCTAAGGCAAATTTTAAAGTATTCTCACTAAAGGTTGGCTCCTATCCAAGTGGCAAAGGAAGGCAAGCAGTCACCCAAGCAATTTGTCATTTTTGTAACGCTGCACCTGTCACTAATGGTTGGCTTTCCATTTCCATTTTGTAATGATTTGAAAAATTCCCCAATAGTGGGTCATTCCATTTCCCAATGGCATAGTCTATTTATTATATGTAAAACCATTTTTCAAAGGGTTGGTTGGAATTTCTGGGAGCAGTGGGAGAGAAAACTCAGCTCTGCACTGCACATTTTGGCCAGGGAATTAATAAAATGATGCAGCTCTGATTCATGAGATTCATGTGGTATGATGTTTAGCAGATGTTTCTTCTTTCTGATTCATATGTGTATTTGTTATGTTTTATACAGTCCATTCATAACCATTTCCATTTGAATGCTTTAAAGTAAGAAAGGCAGAATCCAGTTCACTGCTCTGCCTTGATAAGGTGTTCATGATGTATGTTTATTCTTCTGTTTGAAAAGGATTCATTTGCTATGCCCTTTTCAACCTCTTAACAGTCTTTCCATTCCATATTAATTCAATCTTACTGCTAAACCTCCTGCCTATCTTGCCTCACGAAATATTCTGTGTCCTTGATTTAATTTCCCAGCTCAAGTGTTCCTTTGGTCCCTTACAGCCCAGAAAATTCAGTCATTCAAAAATCGCCTTTTCCACATCTATTTACTAGCCTAAAATTAGTATTTCATTTTGAGTCATCTCAGACTTTATTGTGTATTTTTACTGAGTGTGACCCAGAGAGAGCCCTCTCTTGTTCTGGTAGGGCTAGCTACCAGACTAAGCGTGGTTTGTGGTTACCCTGAATTTTGCCTTCTTTCAGCCTAAGGCAGATTTAGGTGCTAACAGATTCAATGAACATTCATTTCTAGAGTGCCTCCTAGTGCGTCTAGGGCAAAGGACAACTAAGGCTCTTTCTGCTTCCTCCTGCTTCCTCTTCATATGCATGGTGTCCATTTGTAGAGCAAGGGTATGTTACATTTCACTCTTAAAGTCTTCCAACATGTTCCCAATTTCACTTTTGATGGATATGTTGGAGGAAGATGAACTGGCCAAAGCTTGACTATCCCTACCATTCTTTCTAGCTGCCCTAGAATGATTTCTGAAAACTATCTTGATATCATCATAAGATAAGTGGTAGATGTCCCCAACTGATAACATGTTTAGGGTTTCTAGGAGATATTCCCTGATCCCTCTAAGAAGGAATAACTTGAGGGATTCAGGATCGAGGCTGCATTTGACCCTTTTGTAGTTGAGTTGGAACCTTTCCTCATAATCTTCCAAAGATTCATCATGTCCGAAGGTCATTCTAAATATTTCCTCTTTGGTGTATTTTGTACTTATTGTTGAAGGATTGTTGCATTTGAGCCTAGGTAGTGATGTTGTCACTAGGTAAACCCATCAACCAATGCAAGGCTATATCCTTCAGGGTGGATGGGAACAACTTCAACTTCTGGTCATCAAAGGTATAATCATAAGTTTCACAGATGACAACAAACTCAAACAAAAAGTTATCAGGATCCTCTGAGGTTAAGCCATGGAAGTGTGAGGAAGGGCAGAGGGCTTATGTTTTTCATCCTAGCATTCCCATTAGTTTCTCTAATGAGAAAAGCACCCTCAACTCTGTTTTCAACTCCATTTCTATTTTCAATACCATTTCTATTTTCGGCCATGGTGTAGGTTGTGGAATGGTTTCTTCTTCTTCTTCCCCAATAGGCTCTTCAAAGATATTTGGTTGTTTGCCTAATGGGTCCTCTAGGTCACAACCACTGGAGAAGAGGGAAGGTTGGTTGTTTGATGGTGTGGGGGTATTTTGCAAAAAAATTCCTAAGTTATCTCTACTCCTACAAGGCATGAAAGAAATTTGTTTTTTCTTTTAGGGTTTTTTCATAACTACTTGTAGAATGGAAAGAGAGCAAAAATCGCAACTATTTTCTAAATGGAACTGCTTGCAGAATGGAGATAAAGCATAAATTGCAAATATCTATTGAATGAAAAACAAAAGGAAAGCATGAATTACATATATTTACTGAATGTCAAATACAAAGGAAAGCGGAAATTACATCTACCTATACACCTCCCCGGCAACAGCGCCAAAAAGTGATAAGCCTCGATATTGCAGCAAGGGTGCTGCAACTCCTAGGGAAACCAAATTTACTTCTCAAACTAGGGTTCATACAAACATGGAGGTGATAGATCCATATGCATAGCAAATGCAACCATCTACTCTTTTTACTTCTCAACTAGGGCGATAGACCACTAGGATTTTTCAAACCAGTGTTCTATTGACTAGAAGAAGGTTGACTACTGATATCGAATGTAAGCTATCTTTGATGCAGAAAGTAAATGCTTGCCTATTTTAAGGAAATGAAAGTGTTGAATAGAAAGTGCTAAGAAATGACATGAAATTACCTAGCTAAGAATTAACACACATTACTTTGTAGAAGATACCTAATTTAACCTTGCAATCTATCATCTAGCTATCTGGACTAAGTAGGCATGGAAATTATTGTAACATTGTTATGATTGATGTATGCATGCACTAGCTAAATATTGCAGAAAAGAGTCTTTTGGTTTTCAATTTAGAAATGTAAATTCTAAGCTAAACAAGTTGATTTTTTGCAAGGGAGGAAGGTATGGGAAAACTAGTCCAAAATGGCATTGAGGGTTATGGAGGTCAAGTTGAAAGCCTACCCTAGGCTCTAATCATCATTTCTGTCCAAAACAGGCTACTACAAGGTTTTATGTAGCTGCTACAAGATTTCCTATAGTTATTACAGGATGTCCTGATTTACTACAAGAAACTTAGTAGAAAGTTGTAGGAAGGTAGGGAAGGTGAAAGGAAGTGTTGGGAAGATGTATGACGGTGGAATAAGGTATGGGGAAGGTGCACACTACCCAAGGATTAGCCCAACTCTTCAGGATGTTTGAATTTCCTCAAGGTGGTTGTCCACAACGGCTACAAAACAAAAATATAAATTAGTGGTTGGTAGGATTGGGCAAGGGGTGGAGAGGACTTAGATGAAGATGGGGGAATGAGTTCCTCCCTGTAGATCAGAAACTCCTGCAACAACACATATTATTTTCTTCATTCATGCACAACTTTATGTAAGTGTGGAAAAGATGAGTTGATTTTGAGAAATTGATTTATTGATGGATAATGGCTTAAATCTATGGAATGTGTTAGAGTCGGTCTGGTCAGTCCTCCATCACAGATCAAAACTCTTTATGCATTTCATTTTTAGGTGTCCCACTCCATTCACCTAGCTGCATTCCGCTAGGGGCATGCCATAATCTGACGGAAAAGGTCATGCTAGTCACTTCCCCTCATCTCTAGCTCCTGCTGGCTCAGGTCTTTTGTCAATAATCACTAAAGTCCATGACAGTCAAGGTCTGGTTCTTTAAAGGACAAAAGTAATTTTTCGATGTTTAGGTCTAGGGATTCATCAATTTGGTCTTTAAACATATTCAATAAATCCATGCAGGCCAAAGTGAGGCCCTTACACAGTTATGATTCAGAGAGCTTCATCGTTATGTGGATAGACTTCTACTATTCTTCAAAACTCCGTTTTGAAGAAAAGTCAAACAGTGTCATTTGTGATAAAAAAATTTAAAATAAAATAGTCGTTAATTGATTTCTTCAGGTGCAGGCATGGTTTCCGTGGCCAAATGTCCTGTCGTGCAATCCCTGCAAAGAGTGCCGAAAATTTCATCATTTGAGCTAAAATTTCAAAGGGAAAGTGAAAATTAGTGTGTTTTAAAGTCAGTAAAAAAGTGTCAAAACAAAACATTAGAAAATGGGTTTTTGAGGAAGCAAAAATTTAACCCATCACTTCCAAGGCTTTATATACAAGTTTTCATCAAAATCAAAGTCATTGTGCTAATCCAAGCCTTAGAGAAACGTTGCAAAGGGTTTGAGTGTGCATCGTGCGTGTTTAAGTGAGTTGGAGGCAGTTTCAAGGAGCACGGCGCATATACACAGGGGCGCGGCGCACACAGAGGGTGCGACGCACACAGAGACGACCCTCAGTTCAAGTTTTCAAAGGGCATGGCACTCACCTAGGGCACGGTGCACTGGGTTTTGTGTGCGGCACACACAGACCAATGGCCGAAACAGTGCCAAATCACCTCAAATTTTTTGTGAAGCCCGTCAAATTGAAAGGTAGGCTCTATGACATGAATTGTTCATCAAATTTTATAAATGATATGGTGATTTATGGCGATGTTTGAATGCAACAAAACTCATAAAATAAACCACAAGAAATCACCAAAAAACCATGATGGCTAGGGTTGCAAAAGTGTGGTGTTAGTGTCAAGGTTCCATTTCACCCATCATTTTTCCCTCACCTACCATTTTTTCCTACCCCCCCTTTTCTCATTTTTCCTATTATCCCTACCCTAAATTACTACCAAACCCTATCCCCTATCCCTCCACTCTTTTGTCAACATAACACCCCAAACCCTACCCTATCAAAATACCCAAACCCTACCCTATCAAAATACCCAAACGCCCTCCATATTCCTAAACAAACTTCTCCCCATAACCCCTATTCCCATTACATTACTCCCGTCCTAATACTCCCTGTTTCATTGTTCACCTTGGTGACAGATATCACAAAGGCACCCAGCTTCACACCATCATCAAAGGGCAGCCTAGGTACAGTACACACAGCAGTCATGGCTTCACAACATTCATCAGAGTATGAGATGGAGACAAAAAGTGATTCATCCTCGAAAGAGAAGGCTCCCAGGAGACATCACAAGAGTGGCAAACATGTCAGGGATGAGCCCACTACCCTCACTGAATTACAAGCATGCCCTCTTGCCATGTCATGTTTCTAGCACCTAGCATGTTTTTAATTTTGTCAAAGGGTGGCAAATGTTAGAGTTCATCATGAGTTGGCCTGTCTATTTGTGCTTCATCTACATGGAGGTCAGTCTATCTTGGCCGGGGTCACTTTCACATTCACACCCGAAACTATATCAGTAGCAACAGGCATACCAAATGTTGGAGAATAGTGGCATAAGAACAAGAAGGTGGATATGCAACACTATGAGCCTTACATCAAGGCCAGATTCTTGAGTCAGCTCACAAGAGTCTTTCCCTTCAGATACTTGAAAGATGAGTATGCTCCACTCATGAAATTGATCATGAAATACTTCAACTGTGAGGGGAGGTTCTCTAGCCTATATGCCTATCACATCTGGTTGCTCATGCCCTTTACCAGGGTGAGGATGATGAACCTCCCCTTTTTCATATGCAGGAACATAGAGAGGATGAACACCTTCATGTTGCATAAGACCCCTCAGCAGCAGCTTAGCAGTGTGTATCACTTTGCTCTTATCCGGATTTTGGTAGATCATCAGCTGGGATTGTAGGGCATAGCTTGGGAGGACTTCATCTCTCGTGACTTCTTCAGCACATCATAGGTACTATCAGAGCCAGAGCATGAGATAAGTGGTCCTTCTCATTAGTATGAGCACCATGAGACCACGACTATGCCAGTATTCATGACATATCAGAGAGGCAGTAGGCACTTGTTTGCAGTAGCAAAGCGAGTGTTATCTCCACCCAGGGTGGAAGGGGCCTCCCTTTCGGCATCAACGACACAAGTACAAGACAAGGGAAATAAGCTCGTACATGATGAGGGGCCATCAGGTGAATAGGAGACCGATTTCATCCTCATTCAGGATGATGAGGCAGAGGCGGAGAATGCCTGACTTAGGATGACTATTCAGGAGCAGAACACGAAGATCCAAGACTTGTCACTCAATGTGGAGAGGACCAGATGGATAATCAAGTATCTGGAGCAGAGGAACAAGCAGCTTGAGGACCAGCATGTGATCATGGAGCTGCAAAGCACCCGTGAAAATCGACAAGCTGCCCAGCAAAGAAGGATCGAGCTCACTACCTTGGAGCAAGAGATCAACAATGACCGTGAGTCCTAGCTAGAGCAGATCAAAATACACCTTGAGAGACTACTGGAGAAGGCCGACAGAGACAAAACCATACTGAGGAGGATGGTTTATCATTATACGGCACGAAACATGAGTGCAAAGGCCCGGATAAGGAGCTTGAAGGCAAAATTGAGCAAAGTAACAAAAGAGGAAAAAGAGGCAAAAGAGAAAGATTGGCTTCGAATCTTGTCTAAAGCTTCTGTGTCCCAATAGAGTGCCTCTTAGAGAACCTCCATCCCAAATTTCAAGAAATTTGGGACAATTTTGGTCACATGGAAATTTTTTGGTCACAAACACAGGTTTTTTCTCCCTGTGCGCCACGCCACTGGCGCGACGCGTAGGATTGGGAGCTCCAAATGGGAAATGGCTTGAATTTTTGGATTCATCATGAAAAATCATGAATACTGGCACTCAGGCAAGAAATTTGGGCATGATTTGAGTCTCCAAGAGGTCAAAAACACCCAAAAAATGGCCTCACTACCCCTATTTTGACACACAGGAAGCAGTCTTGGGAGAATGAAGATTTGGAGGGGCAAATGAGCTCCAAATTCAACAATTCCACTTGGGTTGGAAAGTAGATAGGACAATCTTTCGAAAAAGCACACTTGGGAACATTTTGGACTCCTTCAAGTGCCTCAAAATTGGCCCCAAAGTGGTGCGGCGCATATAGAAAATGGCGCGGCGCATATAGGAAAAAGGCCCAATTTACCTCTGTTTCATGAAATTTCGATTCATGACTTTTCATAAGTGGGCCCTCTCATCTACACTTAAATTTTTTGGCACCAAAGGTGGAATTTAAATTATTTTCACTCCAGATGGGCTTCTATCCAAGTGGCAAAGGAAGGCAAACAGTCACCCAAGCCATTTGTCATGTTTGCGACGCTGCACCTGTAGCTGATGTTTGGCTCTCCACCTTCATTTTTTAATGATTAGAGTAACTCCCCAACCCTTGGGCGTTCTACCTCTTCATGGCACATTCTATATATAGTATGCAAACTATTTGCAAAGGGTTGGTTGGCTTGTAACTTCTAGGAGACTGTGGGAAAGAAACTTTGTTTCTTCATTGTATATTTTTACAGAGGATTAATGAAAGGCAGTGGCTCTGTTTCATGAGATTCATGTGGTTGTGAGTGTATCAAATGTGTCTCTTATGTTTCATATGTATCTTGTTATGTTTCATAGTTCATTTCATATTCATTTCCAGTGAAATTTTCTAAGTTAGATAAGGTAGAATTCAATTTTATTGCTCTGCCTGTGGGAAAATTTCATGTTCAGTGTCCTTTCTTCTATTGAAAAGGATTCATGTTGTCCATGCCCTTTTCACCCTCCTAAGCAATCTCTCCATTCCCGCTATCTTAAACTAAATTGCTAGCCTTTCTGCATATCTTGCCTTACGAAGTAATCTGTGCCTTCGTATTAAATTCTCTGTTTATTGAGGTCCATTAGTCCCATACCATCCCAGAAACACAGTCATTCATAAAAATCATTTCTTGTATCCATATTCACTTACTAGCCTAAGATAAATATTTCACTGTAAGTCATCTCAGGCCTTTTCATTTATCTATTCACTGAGTGTGACTCGGAGAGAGCCCTCTCCTATTCTGGTAGGGCTAGCTACGAGACTGAGCTTGGTTTGTGGTTACCCTAAATTTTTCCTTCCTTCAGCCTAAGGCGGATTTAGGTGCTAATAGAATGGAATGCTTTCTAATATACAACAAACTCAATAAGCCAAAATTAAAATTGCAGGTGCTTCTAAGAAGTCATCAACAATGATCTACTCAACAAGAAATCCTAAGCTATGTAATAACCAAAAGGTAATTTTTTTGGGGGGCTGTGAGAGTGGGGCCCTCAAAACATGATCCCATGAGGGAGATGAGGATGAGGCCACTATTACAATATTTTCTGAAGTCTTTTCTTTCACTACTGTAACATTGATCTACTTCTCCAACTAATGGAAGCAAAAATAATCAATCATTCCAAGACTTGTAAATTAAACAAAGCAGAGATAACTTCAATAGTTAATCTATGATTCTAATCTAAGAATACATGTACAAAAAGAGGAACCTCTGCTGCTAGGGTTGGGACCTACCCCAATAGCTTCAACACCATGATTCAACTCAGTGTTGGATCAAAGAAACCCTTTTCATTATCACCAAAATGTCAAAAATAACATGAGAATAACAGTCACAATATCTTAGCTCTAAATTGCCTCTTGGCTACAATAAAAAGTCGAATCCTAATGAGGCCCTCGGCCTTATTATTTATACAACTTAAGCTACCAACAACTTCCTTAAAATTAGGGAGGCTTGGCTCCCAAACTCGCTATTGACTTGTCTTCAACTAACACTGGCTTGGCTGCTTGTACCTCCCAGCTGATGAGATCTGGTGGAGGAATCTTTGAGTGATTGAGGAGTTGAGGAGGGAGACCCAATCTCCTAAAATCCATATTACTTGTCTACTTCAAGTTCCTACACTTAAATTATCCAAAAAAATGCTCGAAATCCTGCAATTAATGCACATTAGATCACATGACATAACATCTCACCTTTACTCTTCTCACTAAGAAAAATATAGTAAAACATGTAAATAAATGTGAGAAAAGATTATTTTAATAAGTTGGAAAGTGGCATTAAGGCCCATATAATTTACCTATGGATGAGCCTCACCATCCTTATTAAGGAAATCCTTTAAAGCCTAAATTTTATTCTCAACTTCTCTCAGATTTACATAAGTTTCATCTTTTGTTGTTGTCAATGCCTTGAATTGTTGAGGTAATTCTTGATGTTCCTTCTAAGGCACGACTTCTCTTTGATATCTAGCTATAGTCTTCTGCTATATTTCCATGGTTTTATTCAAGACCCTAATGATAGCTTCTACAATTGAGGGTGTATAAATAGGTACAACTTTTGTTTGCACTCCTCTTTCAATACGAACAGGTGATGGATTTGTTTAAGTTTCCACTTCAACAAGAGTAGATGGAACATCAATCATTTGCATCTCAGAATTGATCTGAGTTCCTACATTTGTCTAGACACTTACTTCAATGAAGACGGGTGTGAGGTCAGTCTGGGTTTCAGTCTCTTGAGTTTTTATCTTCCCTTCATCTTTCTTCACATGACCCTTATGAGATTAGTTTTTGCCCTGTAGCCATTTTTTTGTTGTCTTAACTTCATTTTCAATCTCTTGTTTTCTTTTCTTAATATATCAAATTCTTTGTGGTGTTTACCTTTCTATTTGTCTTTCACAATTCTAATGCTTCTAGTACCTTGAACAAAGTTTTTAGCCAAGGTTGTTGGGGAAAAAGGAGAGGAAACAACAAATATCACCTCGGGATTTCCAGTGGTAATCTCTTGAGTAGATTTAACTATAAAATCGTCAATAAATGAATTATCGAATTCCATTGGTATTGTATCAGCTACGGATTTCAGGAATCCTTTAACAAGAGGATCAATTTGATGTTCAACTGAAAATTCAATATTTCCATCTCGACCTTCACCAATCTGATCTTCAAGGGGAAACTGTGGAGCCATATCTTTTGGAGAGGATGGCTCTAATACAGTAGCGATAATTTCTTCAAAATTCTCTTCGAAAGAAATTGCTTCTGGGTCACCAAATGATTCCAAAATGAAATTAGTTGAAGAATTGACAAGAGAAGTTGTAACTAGAAAATTAGGTGAAGTCTTCTAGTCAAAATGGTTTTCTAGATGAGTTGCAAGTTCTTCTATTGGGAGAGTCATTTCTTCTCCTAAATTCACAGTTTCCAATAAGTTCTCCAGCACTTATAATGCTTTCGGTACCTCCATTTCCTCTGTTCACGGGACAGTGATTCTTGAGCCAAAGTTTCTCCAAGGATTTCTTGATGTGTCTCCTGTTCATTATATAACTATTGAGTCAAATTTTCTTTTGGTAATTGCTCAATGGGACATAAAGAAATTTGTCCTTACTGCAACTTGATTAACCTAGTTTACCTTCTCCTTCTCTTGGGTAGCGAGGCTAGAAAATAAGTCGTTCTTTTCTTTGCTTTACTAAGTTTTTGAGGAATTGAAGTTTTTGCAGTTCCCTGTGGGGTATCTTCTGTCATCAAAACTTCATTTTGATTGTCCCCATTATCTTTTTCTAGTTTCTCGTTGTTAATTGAAACGTTTCCAAATGTCTCAATGACTGCTTCATTTTCTAAGGGAATGTTGTGTCCAGTGTCAGGGTTTCCTAGGAACCCTTCCTAGCTCTATTGTGCTTGAATCAAACTTCTTACAACTAATAACTATAATAATCTTATGATAACTAATAATCGAGACTTGGTCTTTGGATATTCTTAGCCTAACAATATTTTCATGCAACAACGAATTCTGAAAATAACGAAGGTTTAGAGTTCTCTTTCACATTAGAGATGCCATTAATTTAAGATGACGTCCCCTCACCACATCATACCTTCCATCACACATAATATACCATTGAATGATACCTGCTACTTCTTCCCATGGCTCTGGTAGTGAATTTGGGTTATACCTCTTTCCTTTTCTAACCAAGTCTTCACTAGGGTTTGAAAAAAGGAGAGCTACGTTCTAGAGTGAAGTATGTATTTCATACCATTTTTCTCCCTCTATCAAAATACCTATGACTTCTACTATTGTGTCTTTGCTCACCTGTATTTGTATGTTTTTTACCATTTCTATGCCATTATCCAAGTTATTGTGAAATCCAGTGTTACTTCATTATCAAAGCTTTGTAATCGTCTAAATTATTCTAACCATCCTGCTTCGTGTTGGCCTTTAACTGAATGGGTTCATAATGTACCGAATGGCCACACATTATCGTTTTTTCAACAAGAAGCAAATGGAAACAACCGAATTCAAAATATACCATGATAGTAACACTGCACAGAGTATAGTGACAAATAATGTATCAGTACCTCCTCACCCCCCAATAGAGTTGAAGGGCGACCACAATTGTTAATTAGTCTTTTAATAGGTTGGCATCTTTGGTACAATTAAGAGATAAGGTAATATTAATTAGGCGTGGTAGGATAACCGTCATAAATAAAAATGGAGGACGAGGGATATCTCTGGCACACAAGATAATCATTAAGTCGATCATTAATCGTGAGGTGTAATGACGAGGCATATTATTATAATACTCAAAGTATTAAAGCGAAATAAAGGCATGCAAATATTTTTGAGAACTATAGATGGATGGAAACAATATTCATCTAAGGATTATCTTTAGAGAAAAAAACAAAAGAAAATAATTAGACTACTGGATTTCTGAAAAGCTTGTATCCCTTATATGCAGACTTATAATTAGTTTCTCATGAACAACTAGCATCACCACTTTCTAGGAGGGTTTTATTAAAATTCCATAATAAATCTAACGATCTTCCTTTATTAATTTTGAGGAGACAAAATAGCTAACTTAAATTGTAATATTTAAATTTACTTTAATACCACAGGCATGTCCTCTTCTACTAGCAAACATCCATAGCCTCAGTAGGGTTGTCTTTTTAACCCATTGAGATTTCAGTGCCCCATTTACTAAGAAAGCTTCATATTTTTTTTTTTTTATGAAACATATACAGAAGGCCATTGTTCTAGCATGGTAACCAATTAATAACAATGTCATTCACTAGAGCTAATGAGGTGAACAAGTCAACTCGAGATGAGACCTATTTTCCTATGACCCAAAGACCGAAGGCCATTACCCTAGCTTGGTGACCAAAAGTGGTAATGTCACTCCACTAGATCAGATGATCATGGTAGGTCGGCTCACGATGAGACCTTCTATCATTTGTTTTATTTTTACTTTGCTTTGTTATGATTTTTGTTAATGTTAAAATTGGTAGCTAGGGCCAAACTCCATGTGGGTCATCTTATTCATGGTTGATAATATTTTTATTAGATTCCTCTCATCGAGAGGTGTAGGATTGATCTAAAGATCATTCGATTTCGATAAGTATTTATGGAGATATGAATTTATTTTGATTATGGAATAATTATCAAGCTGACCAACAACTCATGTAGGCTCAAAAGCCCAATAGTCGCATCTATTCAATCATCAACAGTTGTGTATAAATACAGGAGGTCTTTCCTCATTTGGACTCACTCACATCACATCTCTCTCTCTCCTGCGCAAAAAAAGGCTCTTCTCCCACTATGCAGAAAGAGACTCTTCTCTCACACATGTGGAAGGAAGGTGTAGAATTTAGGGTTGCAACTGCAGATCATAAGTTTGACCAAAGTGTTGCGGGATTTTATCCCCTAAGGCTCTTGGGTGGAACCCTAGCAGACTGAAAGTTGTCTAAATCAAGAAACATGCACACACACAGCCTTTATGCTAGAAAAAGCTATTTCTAAAGTGAGAAGGACGTACCTCAAGTCCTACGTTTGGGTAGTTCCTCAAGGGTCCAAACCCTTCTTCACGTCCCTTCCGCTCCTTTGCCCTGCAAAAACAACAATTCCAAAGAATGCAGCAGTATATGGACAAAGATTTATGTAAAAATCATCTTCACGTTATACAAGAAAGGAGTTAGTTATAAACTTTTAGACATCCATTCATACATGAAATTAAAACATGAACATCATTAACGTAAAGAAAGAAGCATATCGGGAACAAGATGTGTTTCTTTATTAGACAAATAGAATAGTACAAAAAAGAGTAATATCACCTGAACCACTTCTACAGGCTCAAAGCTCAGCCTCCTTCTGGATCCGTCCCGCCTCAAGCCTCTAGTAGGTCTCCTTCCAATACTCACTCCAAGATGTCATAACTAAGGGATGAACATCCAATCACAAGGAAACAAGGGTTTCCTGTACAAAATGGGGGAATTGCAGAAGGCACAAGGGTCTTCAGACCTGATCAGGGGGGAATCTCAGTATACTAACCTTTCTCTATATTCTCTCCTCCTTTAGGCCTTCCCTTTGGTGTCTTTTTATACCAATTCCAAGTAGTTTTTTAGTTAGGAATTGGTTGGGGACAGTTGAGGCCACGGGCACTAACAGTGATCAGCAGGTAAAACCCGTGATCTCCACCCGAAAATAAGGAGTTTTATATTTTTTAAGTGTTTTAATACATATACGCGGGTTGGGTATAT
>APFE030273691.1:23993-39142 GCA_000404065.3 Pinus taeda | reverse complement strand
AACACTGCCATATATGTATAAAACTGATGCCCTCATCAAGAATTAGGTTCCAAGACTCCTGAATAAATGTTCACCAGTAAGAAACCTGACGTATCTCATTTTAGAATTTTTGGAAGCCCTGTATATTTTCATGTGCCGAAAGAGAAAAGGAATAAATTGGGTGCATCTGGAAAGAAAGGAATATTTGTGGGCTATGGTGAAAATACTAAGGGATATAGAATCTATGTAGCCGATCAAAAGGAAGTCATGATTAGTCATGATGTCACCTTTGACGAAGATATGGCCCTTAGCAAGGTGGACAATCTTCCGACTTTGAGGAGCTCTCAAGAAGCTGACACCAAGGAACCGAAAGAAAAGGATGATGAAACAATGCCTGATGTGGAAGAACCCATGGATCCTATTGATCCACCTGAGCCTTCCTCTTATAGGAAGAGGCCCTCTTGGCTTATGGGTCTACTCGATGATGCTAAAGGACACTCTACACCCTGAGGAACCTTCTGTGAAAGTAAGAAACCCAACAGGTATCATGGATACCTAACCATCATGAGCACGATCATACAAAATGAGCCTTCATCATTCTCAGATGTCGTCAAGAATCAAGTATGGAAGGATGCTATGACCGAAGAATATGATTCTATTATGAAGAATGATGTCTGGGAATTAGTTCCCAGACCCTAGGACAAGACAATTGTCACTTCTAAATGGCTTTACAAGATAAAGCATGCAACAAATGGAAGTATGGAAAAATATAAGGCTAGTTTTGTCGCTCGTGGCTTCTCCCAGAAGGAAGGTATAGACTATGACGAGATATTTGCACCTGTTGCTAAATATACCACCATCCGCTCGATAATAGCCCTTGCGGCTTCACAAGGATGGAACCTACATCAGATGGATGTCAAGATTACGTTATTGCATGGTTCGATCAATGAAGAGGTCTACGTGGAGCAACCCGAAGGATTTGAGATATAAAAATCTCATGTATGCAGGTTCAAGAAGGCTCTCTATGGGCTGAAGCAAGCACCTAGAGCATGATATGAGAGGATCAACAACTACTTGATGAAGCTGGGATTCACTAGGAGTGAAGCCGACCCTAACCTCTACTTTAAGGTTGACGATGACAAACCTCTCATACTAGTGTTGTATGTGGATGACCTCTTTCTAACAGGTGCAGACCCTCTCATTCACAAATGTAAGAGGGAGTTGGCTTGGGAATTTGAAATGAAGCACCTAGGACTGATGCACTATTTCCTAGGACTTGAAGTCTGGAAGAAGCCAAGGGAAATTTTCCTATCTCAAGGAAAATATGTGGTGAAGATATTAGAAAGATTCAATATGGTAGACTGAAAGCCTATAACTACCCCGACGGAGCTTCACTTCAAGAAGTTAAGCAGTAGTGATGTTGGACCTGTTTTACAAAATGCTACTGAGTATTGGCAACTCATCGAAGCATTAATGTTCTTAGTGAACTCCCGTCCAGATATATGCTTTGCAGTCAACACATTAAGTCAACATATTGTTGAACCTCATCACATACATTGGATTGGTGCCAAGAATCTATTAAGATATCTTTGTGGCACAATTACATATGGGCTAAGATACACTGTCGGAGATGTGAGACTACTTGGATACACTGATGTTGATTAGGCAGGCAATGTGGTGGATCGTAAGAGTACTTCTAGGTGTTGTTTCTCCTTGGGATCTGCTTCGATATCCTGGATGAGCAGGAAGCAGAAGTCGGTGGCTCTGAGCATCGTCGAGGCAAAGTACATTGCTGCTAGCATGGCCTCCTGTGAGGCAGTCTGGTTGTGAAAGCTCTTTAGTGAGCTATTTGGATTTACATTGGATACCACCGTGATTCTATGTGACAACCAGAGTGGGATTTGTTTGTCAGAGAATCCCATATTTCATGATCGCTCCAAGCATATCGATATCAAGTACCACTATATTCGAGATATGGTGCAGTAGGGAGCTATAAGGCTCCAACATATCGGTACAAATGAATAGGTCGTCAACATTCTGACAACGCCCCTAGGAAAGGTCAAAGTTTTGACTTTCCAAGAACGACTTGGTGTCATTCAAAAACCCTCTAATAAGGGTCCTGTATGATGTATAGAGCTCTTGTAGCTCTGGGGAGGGTGCGGAGTACTTCTCGGAGTGATCACAAGGTAAAAGAATCAAAACTTTCCCTGTAACACCCCGTGGCGACTATGTAGCATGATGATTAGTTCTCCTGTGAGGTCTGGATGATGTGTTCTCCATGACGATTATGTAGTAGGATGATTAGTTCTCCTGTGAGGTCTAGATGATGTTTTCTCCATGAAGATTATGTAGCAGGATGATTAGTTCTCCTATGAGGTCTGGATGATGTGTTCTCCATGATGATTGTGTAGCAGGATGATTAGTTCTCCTGTTAGGACAGGATTGATTAGTTCTCCTGTCGAGGCATCCTACCCATGCAATCTGGGACTCATGGGAAGTACCTCTCATCTGATCAATGAGAAGGGAAATGAGGATAGGGACCATAGTAGTACCGATGGATGCATCAATGTATCTACCATACTCCCTATGGTAGGATTACCTTCATTGATCTGGGATCAATGGTACCGGTCTGGGACCATTGGTAGGAGTTGTACCCACTATGACGCTGACTTCAGGTCGGTTGAGGACTAGTCTGGGACCAGTGGTACACAATCTGAGACTGACTTTGAGTCAGTGGAGGATGATACTGGTCTGGGACCAGAGGTAGGAGTTGTACCCACTATGACACTGACTTTGGGTCGGTAGAGGATTGGTCTGGGACCAGTGGTACATACTCTGAGACTAACTTTGAGTCAGTATGATACATCCTCGATCATTTCTTCCTCTTCATAATTCAGACAAAGCATAGCAGAGTAGAATAGAGCATATTAGAACAGGGAAGAACAGAACAGAGCAGAGCAGGCAAGATAGAGCAGAGTAGATGTAATATTCTTAATTAGTCATGGCTAATTAGAATATTCTATTTTGCCACTTTTTGCCTTCTATAGTTATTTATCAATAGAAAAGTGAGGACGAGGGACATAACTCACTTTAAGAATAAAAATTCACTTCCTAGTAGCACAACGTTGTGACTTAAAGAGGAGCCAAGGGGGCCAAAGGGGGACATAGAAATGGGGCCCACGCAGACACATGGCAAGAGGGGAATCACGCAGGAGGAGGTGAGCCTAGGGATTATGAGAGGCAGAGGCTATAAAATAGAGAGGAGCCACTCATTTTGGATCATTCTAGTTATGAGCATTTGTGATAGTCATTTCGACTTAGAGCACGCTGGCTGTTTAGCTAGTCTACAACATTGTTTAGTGCATAGAGTGTCTCCGTTCGGAGATCTCACCCTTAGCCTTGGGGGACTACGAGTGCCTTCTTGGGCAAGGTATTTCCATTGGCATTCTAGTAGTAGTTTCATCAGCATCTCAACAGCAGTTTCATCAGCATTTCAGTAGTAGTTTCATCAGCGTCTTTAAGGAACTGCGCAAAACCCCAAGGGGGTGATTTTCGAGTGTCGGCCATTTCAGAAAATCTTTCTGCGTTTTTCTTGGTTTTTTGAGTAGAGTCGGATTCCATAGTTTCAACCTTTTCTGAGGAGGGGAGCAGCCCAAAATCCTCATTCAATTTCCAGCAACAACAGTAGCATGGCAGTTTCCCAGCAGCTGGGACGCAGATCAGCGTGAGGCCATTCCAAGAAAGCTTTCTATGTTTTTCTGGGTTTCTTGAGTAGAGCCCGAATCCAAAGCTTCAACTTTTTCTGAGGAGGGGGGCATCCCCAAATCATCATTTATTTTCTAGCAGTAGCAGCAGCATCCACGTAGAGAGGCCATTCTTGTCATTCTGAGAGTATTTCTTCACTTGCCTTGTGCAAGTCGAGGTGCCATCTGTCTAATCACCTCTTGTATTCATTTATTGCTTAGTATAATAAAATGGCTTAGCATTTCTCACTGTATTTCTTGTGTATCTGCTTATATTTCCGGTTTACATTACTATATGCTATTCCACTGTTATTTTATCACTTCTAGGTTATTATATCATTTACACATATTTGGTTGGAGATTTTGCTAGGGTTTTAGGAATATTCTGGGTTAGGGATATTACAGTGGTATCAGAGCATAGATCTGGCTCAACCTGTGGAGCTAGCAATCTATGACACCGAGGGAAAAACCCTATATCTGTTACAAAGGTCAGAGATACAGAGACACTGGGCATAGGTTGGAGAACACTTACGAAGAGGGAGACTATATTCCAGTGGTGGACGCAGAACAAAGGGAGCCTGTGGTGGACGTAGAGTAGGAGGATCTGATGGTAGATGATGATGGGAAGAGAATTGTGGATATGCTCCTCAAATCAGTGCAGGATCTGTCGAGGCAGATTGAGGTGATGGGGCAGAGATTCACGGCAATAGAGGCCAGACAGCGAGAGAGCCCCGATTTTTTCAGATCAGTAAGGGATCAGGTGCATCCCATCACTTGCTAGAGCAATGTGATACTGTGCGGCAAGGGGCCTCACATGCGCCTACACGCTCTACCATGCCCACCTTCTTAGGAGCAGACACGGGGGCCGCAGCCTAGCAGGAGGCAAAGCTCGGGTATATGGGCGATTAAGTTGCAGAGTACCAGGCCTATAGGCAGGAGTTCAGGGAAGCCCCCTCATTCAATGATTTTGTTTAGCTCCAGTGGGATAGCAGACCCCGCGATCATCACAGAGGGTATCGGCATTACCATAATGACGACACCCACTATGTAGCGAGCAGATTCCACTTGCCTACGTTTGATGGGTCATCAAACAGTTCGACAAAGTCTTGGGTGGAGAAGCTGGACATTTATTTCTAGCTTAACCAAATGTCGAAGGCAGAGGCCATCAAGGTGGAAACATTGCATTTGGATGGCGAGGCCCAGGATTGGTGGTTTCATGGGACTGTTACATTGGGGCACTCCACAGTGATGTCATATGCTGAGTTTACCAGGAGACTAATGGAGTGATTTGATCAGAGAGGGATCCAGAGCAGCATTTTGTTGAGCTGACAAGGCTCAAACAGACAGGGAGCCCAGAGACCTACATTGCAGATTTCTTGAGGGTCTCCATGATGGTGACAGACCTATCCACGGTACGGAGGGTATATATGTATGTTGAGAGGTTAGTAGAGCCACTTCGGGGTTTGGTCCGATCCACTAAACCAGCCACACTCCAGGACGCTATCAGCAAGACCTGAGACTTACTGGATGTCTTACCCAGGACCCGGACACCTTACCCCCAGAGACAGACTTTCCAGTCTAAGGGGAAGGATGTGAGGATTCCTCCTCCAAAGGGGAGTCCAAGACGAGTACAACTTAATGACGATGCTAGGAGGGAGCTAAAGAAGAAGTAGTTGTGCTTCACCTGTCAGGAGCCACGGGAACTAGGACATAGATTTGCTGCTGGCAGAGCACATTTTATTGAGGTCTTCTCCGAGAGCAGTGGAGAAGAGGATGACAAGGAGGATGTGGAGGCAAGAGATAGCCATGCCATACAGGGACCTATGCCACCTCCACCACTAGCAGTAGGTGGTGCATATTTTGCACCCATCGAAGGGGCCCTTGTAGCATTGGGAGGAATTCCCAAGTATCTGACGCTATGCGTACAAGGGATAGTACGTGGCCAGCGCGTATTAGTTTTGGTCTACAGTGGGGCCACCCACAACTTCATTGATGCATAGATGGTTCAGCGGAGAGGTATACAGAAAGAGAGCTTCGATGGGTTTTTAGTTTTGGTCCCAGGAGATCAAACAATGATGTGTGCTCATTATGTACCAGAGCTTTCAGTGACGATGGGCACCTACACATTGACTAGCCAATTTTTCGTGGTCGATATTCCAAACACCAACATGATACTGGGTGTTGAGTGGCTTATCACTCTAAGGAAGGCCATGACAGATTGGAAGACCCTGGAGATGGAGTGGGATGATGAGAAGATAGGGAGGCATGAGAAGATATGGGGACAGCACACATATCTACCTCAGACTGTCTCGGCTCATTGGATGGAGACAATCTTCTGAAAGGGAGACATAGAGTGGGCAGTGGAGCTACGTGCATCAGAGGCAAGAACTACAGGGTAGATGGTACACCCAGAGATACAGTCTATCTTTGATCGGTATGCCATAGTGTTTGGGGAGATTCCACTAGGACAGCCACCAGATCGGGGGTTTGAGCACACCATCGAGCTTGATCAGGGCATATAGGCCATGATTACCACCCCCTATAGGCACCCCAAGGCCTATCGGGATGAGATTGAGTGGGCTATCCAGGAGTTGCTTGCATTTCCAGATTTCACACAGCCATTTGTTTTGGAGTGTGATGCGTTAGGAGAGGGGATCGGCATAGTATTGATGCAGGGAGGTCACCCTATAGCATTTGAGAGCCAAAAGCTCCTTCCGCATGAGAGGTTGTATTCCATATACGACAAGGAGATGCTGGCCATCATGCATGCATTGGCTAAGTACTGGCATTATTTGGTAGGCAACAGGTTCAGGGTGAGGACTGATCACAACAGCCTCAAGTTCTTTTTGGAGTAGAAGCAGCTACAGGAGAGGCAGTAGAAGTGGATCAGTAAGATCCAAGCATATGACTTTGACATTGAGTATGTCAAAGGTAAGAACAACGTGGTAGCAGACGCCCTTTCACGTAGGCCAGCCACGTCGTCTCTTATGAGCTTGGATATAGATTGGAGGGCTCGAGTCTTAGTAGAGTACTCCAAGGACAGATTTGCATGTGAGGTTCTGGATGGGCGGGTGGCAGATGACAGATACAGGGTGGTCGATGAGATCATCCACTACAGGGACCGGATCTTCTTGACTAAGGGGTCTCAACTCAAGAAGAAGATACTCCAGGCATCACATGATTCCCCATTGGTAGGACATCAGGGTTTTCCCAAAACCTACAGGGCCATTAGGGAGAGGTTCTCATGGAAGGGCCTCAAGGAGGACATACTCCAACACATCCGGGAGTGCAATGTTTGCCAGAGGAACAAGGGAGAGATGAGCCATCCCGCAGGATTATTGCAGCCTCTTCCCATTCTGGAGAGAAAATGGGAGAGTATTTTGATGGATTTCATCATAGGGTTGTCCATGGTACAGGGCAAGGATTGCATCTTTGTCGTCGTTGACCGACTGACAAAGTACGCACACTTTTTTGCCATATCCACACATTATACAACAACACAGGTGGTCGAGCTGTTCTTTAGAGAGGTCTTCAGGCTACATGGTCTTCCTAAGACCATTATCAGTGACATGGATAGTTGTTTCATGGGCGGGTTTTCGCAGGAGCTTTTCCAATTGGTGGGGATAGAGTTGACACCGAGTACCAGCTATCACCCACAGACGGATGGACAAACGAAGATAGTTAACAAGTGGCTAGAGGGCTACTTGCATAACTATGTCAGTGGGCAGCAGCGACCATGGCTGAAGTGGTTGCATCTGGGGGAGTACTGCTATAATACTTCACATCACATGTCCATTGGTATGTGACCATTCTATGCCTTATATGAGTATCATCCTTTATCTTTTGTTGACATGATGTTTGGTGATAGCAGGGCTCCTAGAGCCAAAATTGGATCCAAGAGAGCGGATATCCTTAACCTCCAGGAAACATACAACGTCCAGAACCAGCAGAAGGTATGACGACAAGGTCGGCTAGAGAGCTATTCGAGTAGGGGACATGGTCTACCTACGATTAACAGCCATACCGACAGTCAGCGCTGAGAAGAGGGCCAAGAAGCTCAAGCCCGGTTTTATGGCCATACAGGTGATACCAGATTGGACAGGTTGCATATGAGTTGGAGCTGCCCCAAGGCAGCAAGATTCATAACGTTTTTCATGTATCATGCCTGAAGAAGGCATTGGGGCCACAAGTGACCTTGACGGATATGCTACCACCCATGGATGATGAGGGGCATTTGGTATTGCAGCCAAGGGCTATCATTGACTCTAGGGAGAGACGATTGTAGAGCAGGACGGGCCGGGAATTCTTGGTGAGGTGGAAGAATTTGCTAGATGAGGATGCCACATTGGAGAGTGAGAAGATCTTGCAGCATCCATCACTTCAGTTGCTTGAGGACAAGCAACATTTTGCAGGGGGAGACTGTAATATTCCTAATTAGCCATGGCTAATTGGAATATTCGATTTTGCCCAATTTCTGCCTTCTATAGTTATTTATAAATAAAAATTCACTTCCTAGTAACTCACTTTAAGAATAAAAATTCACTTCCTAGTAGCACAACGTTATGACTTAAGGAGGAGCCAAGGGGGCCAAATTGGGATGCAGAAATGGGGCCCATGCAGACACATGGCAAGAGGGGAATCACGCAGGAGGAGGTGAGCCTAGGGATTGTGAGATGCAGAGGCTATAAAATAGAGAGGAGCCCCTCATTTTGGATCATTCTGGTTATGAGAATTTGTGATAGTCATTTCGACTTAGAGCACGCTGGCTGTTTAGCTAGTCTGCAACACTGTTTAGTGTATTGAGTGTCTCCGTTCGGAGATCTCACCCTTAGCCCCGAGGGACCTCGAGTGCCTGCTCGGGCAAGGTATTTCCATTGGCATTCCAGTAGTAGTTTCATCAGCATCTCAGCAGCAGTTTCATCAGCATTTCAGCAGCAATTTCATCAGCGTCTTTGAGGAACAGTGCAGAACCCCAAGGGGGTGATTTTCGGGGGTCGGCCATTTCAGAAAATCTTTTCGAGTTTTCCTGGGTTTTTTGTGTAGAGTCCAATTATAGATTTTCGGCCTTTTCTGCAGAGGGGAGCAGCCCTAAATCCTCATTCGATTTCCAGTAACAGTAGTAGCACGATAGTTTCCTAGCAGCTAGGACGCAGATCAGTGTGAGGCCATTCCAGGAAATCTTTCTGGGTTTTTATGGATTTCTTGAGTAGAGCCGAAATCCAGAGTTTCAACTTTTTCCAAGGAGGGGAGCAGCCCCAAATCATCATTTGTTTTCTAGCAGCAACAACATCATCCATGCAGAGAGGCCATTCTTGTTATTGTGAGAGTATTTCTTCACTTGCCTTGTGCAAGTCGAGGTGCCATACGTCTAATCACCTCTTGTACTCATTTATTGCTCAGTATAATAAAATGGCTTAGCATTTCTCACTGCATTTCTTGTGTATCTGCTTATATTTCCGGTTTACATTATTATATGCTGTTCCACTGTTATTTTATCACTTTTGGGTTATTACATCATTTGCACATATTTGGTTGGAGATTTTGCTGGGGTTTGAGGAATATTCTGGGTTAGGGATATTACAGTAGAGCAAGGGTCAAGCTGTACAGGGTAGTGAATTTGATGGATGAAAAGTAGCGACCAACAAACAGATTGCAGATGGAGTTCTCCCTAGTTGAGAGGGAGTGTTAAAATTGGAAACTAGGGACAAACTCCATGTGGTTCATCTTATTCATGGCCAATAGTATTTTTATTAGATTCCTCTCGTCGAGAGGTGTAGGATTGATCTAAATATCATCTGATTCTGATAAGTATTTGTGGAGATATGACTTTAATTTGATTATGGAATAATTATCAAGCTGACCAGCAACTCATGTAGGCTCAGAAGCCCAACAGTCACATCTATTCAATCATCAACAGTTGTGTATAAATACAAGAGGTATTTTCCTCATTTGGACTCACTCAACTCATCACATCTCTCTCTCTCTCTCCTGCGCAGAAAAGCGGCTCTTCTCCTACTACGCAGAAAGGTACAGAATTTAGGGCTGCAACTGTAGATCAGAAGTTTGACCAGCGTTGACCATTAGACTCCCTCCTCAAAACTGTGCTGAAGGTGAATCTGGATCTCCTCTGAAGATCGCATTTTTTGGTGAAGGAATCAAGCCAATCCGACGGTCGGTTTGCAAGATATTGTCTACCCTAGTTTGGCTGATCTAGGGTCTGTTGCTACTGATGTAAATCAGATTTATGTATTATTTCTCTCTGCTGAATTATTGAAGATAAAGGGAGATTTGATCAAAGGGTTTCCCCACATAGGGGTTTGTCCCTGGCTAGCTGCCGCATCTTGTGTCTCTTGTCTTGGCTTGTTTTATATCGATTGTTTAATGTTCTATTTGCACTTTACTTTATGTACATGTGATTTCTACTGTAGATAATAATAAGAAAGATAAGTAAATTGTTATAAGCATAAAACATACCATAACTTAATAGCTAATCATAAAAGGTTACTTAGTGAATGGGGTGGCATGTCAACTCCTTAAGAGTTAGGGATGGTGTGAAAAGTATTATAATAATTACTTTTTAGCTCACTAAATTTGTCTCCTAAACTTATTTTTCAAAAAGATCGTAGAATCATTAAAAATTGTTAGCTCACTAATTTTGTCTCCTAAACTTTTTTTCAAAAAGATCATAGAATCATTAAAATTTGGAGTGAAAGAAAGAACCTTAAGTGGTGATAGAAGGAATGCATGATGAGTACTTTCATAGATTTCTTACAAACTTAGGGGAGTAAAAAATTTAGGAAGTTCAAAATCCTGATATTGATTTCTTGTAAAACTTTCTTCTATGATAATCATTAGGCGAACTAGTTGTCCAACCATCATATTGATATAGGGCTTAAAATATTCCTTACCTTGGAAAAACAGAAATATTAACAAGTGAGGGAAATAGTAATCACATATAAGGAAACAACAGTGTGATTAAGTAAACAACAAGTATGATAATTGGTGTTGTGACTCAGGAAATGACAACTATGACTAAGGAAACAACAATTGTGACTAAGTAAACAACAATTGTTTAAGAAAATAGCAACTGTGACTAAGGAAATAGAAAATGTGGTGATATTATGACAACGGTGTTTTTATAAAAATATTCGCGATGTCTTCCCAAAGTAAAAAAAAAAAAAAATACAGACCATCAAAAGATAAAAACTATTTTCATTGTGTACAGAATGAAAAAAAAAAAAGATAAATTTTACCTAGTTGTTACAATGGGGACATTTCCTCGATCAACTACAACCTGAAAAATCACATCATTATTAATTTTGTGAAGAAACTATTCTCGTGTAAGTGGCAGGTGGTATAGACAAAGTCATTGCCCATTTTAAAGTAAAGAAATACTATGATTATCAATCATAGTGAGGCACATTGTTCCATTGTCATAAAATTCAGTAACTTCATAAGGACACAACGATCTCATTTGGAGTTTACCTGGAAAGTCCTGGAATCTGGAGTCATATAACAATGCCCAATCTCCTTTCTGAAAGGTTTTCTTTTTAATCATTCATTTGTGTCATTTAGCTCTATGTTGTTGAACTATGGTTGTGTGTTGTAAGGAAAGAAGGCACATTTCATCTATTTCATTGAGTTATTGCAGGTGTTTTTTCTGTGCCTACATAATATCAAGTTTGACTTCCTTAGTAGCTCTGAGAGTCTTAACTTCAAATTCGATTGGAAAGATAGGTTCCTTACCAAAAAGGGGATTATAAGGTGAAAATCCAATAGTGTTGCACCAAGTCATCTGATAGCCCCATAAGGCTTCAGGAAGCTTGGAGGCCCAATCTCGGTGGTTTGTAGATATTGTCTTAGTTAAAATTGCATCGAAGACTTTGTTTGTGCTTTCCACCTATCCATTTACTCGTGGATGGTAAGGAGAGGTAACTTTGTGTTTTATATGGTATTTTTGCAAAGCGGCAGAAATTTTATGAGTAGTACACTGCAATCCCCCATTAGTTACAAGCTTTGGAGGTAACCCATATTGAGAAAAAAGTTTAGATATAAAATTGATAACTACTTCATTTGTGGCCCTTGAGAGTGTTACTGCTTCCACCTATTTTGGTTACATAGTCTATATAGACTAAAATATATGTCTTCTGATTTGAAGGTGGATTTAAGGGACCTACAAAGTCCATTACCCATCTCTCAAACAGTTCCAATACAATCTATGGTTGAAGGGGAATTTCATCAGCCTAGATGGGATGACCCATCCTTTGACAATTGTTTCAACTCGGACATATTTTTTAGACTCTTTAAATATTGTGGGCTAGAAATATCCCACCTATCATACTTTGTGTCTAGTTATCCAATCGGAAAAATGGCCTCCACAGGGCATGACAAGCCATGAGGATATCATAGATTTCATCTTCTCTAATACATTTTTAAATTTGAAGATCGACCCCTGTGTGGAAAAGGTAACCATCTATCCATGAAAATCATGCACTTCGTTAGACAATAATCTTATTTTCCCAGGATGAAAAATGTGATGCTAGTTTTCCAGCTACCAAGTAATTTGCAACATCAGCATACCATAGCGATTTGACAGTCACAACAAACAAATATTCATCCGGAAATTGGTCTTCCACTGGTAGAGGGTCAACCACAGATGTAATTCTTGATAAGAAAATTGTAACAAGGTTCTTTTTCCCTAACTGGTCCTTTATAGTAATATCAAACTCTTGCAATAACAGTAACCAATTAGTTACTTTTCCTTTGGTAACAGGTTTTTTAGTTAAATACCGAATAGTTGAATTATCAGTTAACTGAAAAAACCAATACATGTTATATAATGACGAAATTTATTTATAGCATAAACAACGGCCGTAAACTCTTTTTCTGTCACAGTATAGTTTAACTCTACAAGTGTGATGTTTTTCTTAATGTAATAAATTGTGTAGGGATTATTATCCTCTTCCTATATGAGAACTTCTCCTATCGTTGTATCTGATGCATCTGATGATATATGGAATGGTAGACTCCAATTTGGTCCTCACAACATAGGAGTTGTTGAAACCATCTTTTTTAGCTCAGGATTGCCTTTGAAAAGTGGTTGGTGTGTTGTACAACCTAAATGGTAAGACTCTATATGTGAATTCCCCATGGACAAGTGAACGTAGTTTCATCTTGATCTTCAGGAGAAATTTGGATTTGATTATACCCACTAAATCCATCCAGGAAGGAAAACTATTTCTTACCGGCAAGGGTATCAAGGACTTGCTCTACAATTGGAAGAGGAAAATGATCCTTTTGAGTGGATTTATTTAGTTCTCTATAATATACACAAATTCTCCATTTTTCCATTCTTTTTAGGGACTACCACCAGTGGTGAATTCCACTGATTGTCAGAAATAGGATATATAAAATTAACATCAAGGAGTTATTGAAACTCTTGTTTCACTATGTCCCTAAGATTTGGGTTTAATCTTCTTTGGGGTTGGCGAATGGCTTGGGCATCTTTCTAAATATAGATATGGTGTGTTCAAAATTGTGGATCAATACCCTGCATATCATAATATTCCCAAGTAAAGGCTTGTTTATATTTGTGAAGAACTTGGACTAGTTTTTCATGTTGAAGGTCATCAAGACTAGCATTAATATTCAAGGTATTTCTAGGTTCAATTTCAATGGGGATTCTATTATGAACTATGGTCGTAGGTATATGCTCAATGTTCAAATTCTCCAGTTGTTATCCTTGGCTTTCATTGTTAAGTATAGCTTTTAGCATATGACGTGTTGGGTTTCCTATAGTGGAAGGCTGGTTAATAAATCCATCAATTATGTCATCCTCAATCTATCTTTTAAAGATAATAGCTTTATCGATAGTAAGGGGAGAATGTAAATTACCTTCTTGTCATTTGGGAGGAAACCATTTAAAATTGTTAACTGGCATGTTGGGCCTAGCGGGTGGGTATAGAATGAGATTCTTGATAACAAGTCCCTTGGCGATGGTCATACTTCCCTTTCGACACCCAATGTATGCATTTGTAGTGGCAATCCATGGCCTGCCTATATTAGAGGGTGTCCCTCCAACTTATTTTTAGGATTAAGGACCAAAAAATCCACTGGCCATTCCCAAGAATCTATAGAAACAATAATATCATCTAAAGTTCATTTTGTTTTCACTAAGGGTCTATTAGCTAGTTCTAACATGATTGGAGTCAGTTTAAACCTAGTTATTCGAAGGATGCCACAGGTTTCAAGTGTTATAATATTTATAGAAGCTCTTAAGTCCACTAAGTTGTTTGGGAAGTTATGCCCCTGAATATAAACATTGACTATAGGGTTTCTAGCATCATCATATTTGATAGGTATATGCTTTCTTATAAAAAGATCATAGAGTTTCCCAAGAGCATGGAATGTAGGAGAATCTTTTGGTTTCCTTCCAAGCTTCTTAGCACATAGCTCTTTAATGGTTTTAGCATAGATAGGTATATCTTTGATGGCCTGTAGGAGAGGGACTTTAGTACATAAAATTTCTAGTCCCCCTATGAGATCAAAGTCAAGATATGCAGGTGGTTTAGTCTCTCGGGGAACGGGGGAGGAGCGTTTGTAATTTTAATAGGATCCGGTTGTTTGGTTGATTTACTGGGTAATTTTGTTTTAGTAATAATGACTATAGAAGGAGGGTTTTCTATCAATGGTTTCTCCTTGATTCTTTGGATGATCTTCCAAAAAGCTAGTCTATCCATGTATTAAACACATTTCATTTCATTCCAAAGAGGAAGGATAACAATTCAGAGTTTTAAGGATTTCTAGAAATTGCATAGACCTATTATTCGAGTTTGGATTTGGTTTTGCAAGTAGCTGAGGGCATAATGGAGGCAGGGAATTTCGAGGCAATTGGAGTGGGGGTTGTATTGGTGGTTATGACTAAGTTGGTGTTCCCATTGATTGATTGATTGGTCTAATGGGTCACTGCCAATTCTAAGACCATATTGGCCCCTGAGTAGGTTGATTTTCCCATTGTGAAGGGTATGGGTTATTTGGTAAATTCTACCATGAGGATGCGAGATATTGTTGAGTCGGCCAAGAAGGACCAAAAATTATAGGTTTTTCCAAGGTGATGAAGGGTACAATTGATGTTTCTAGGCAGTGCTATAATGTTGTTGACCCTACCAAGTTAATCTAAGAAACTGTTGTTGAGCATATTGTCTAGAAAAAAACATAGAAGGGTCTTACATTATACCTGGGGGGTGGTTATTCCATTGTTGTCATTTTGCCACGAAATATGTTGCCTTTGTTTCTTCTGTTGGGTGTGGAGCCTGATTATCTTCTATATTCAAAAGTACCGCCACATTGGACCCCAGTTCAAAATGGGGGCAGCAACGCCGCCCGTAAAATATTCACTGCAGGGGGGGTCCAGGGGGGGGGGCGGCG
>APFE030273691.1:0-23939 GCA_000404065.3 Pinus taeda | reverse complement strand
CGTAAAATATTCACTGCAGGGGGGGTCCAGGGGGGGGGGCTGCGACCTTTGGGAGCCCCCCCCTGGTGGGGGGTTTCGAGGGCAGCGCCCCCGAAGCTAAAAATAGCTGCAAAATTGCCTTGTAAAAGTATAGTAACTTCTAGTCAATCTGGGCCGTTCATTAGGCGGATGATCTGACGATAGAACTTATGTTTAGTTTAGGGTTTTTTGCCCTAGAAGGCAACCCCTCTCTTTGTATGAGGGCATTTGTATTTGAGGCTGTGAGATAGATGTGTATTTGTGTGAGCAAGAAACAGAGAGGTGAGACTGTGAGAGAAGACAGAGGATATTACAGCGGATTTGCTGTAGGTTGTGTCTCTTCATTTTGTTGGATAATAGAAAGGAAGGACTGGCTATTCGTGGTGGACGTAGCCCAAACTGGGTGAACCACGTATATCTGTGTCTCTCTTGTTTTGTGCGTTTTCTGTGTTTATATTTCTGCAATATTTTATGTGTTCCATTGCTCCGTAATATTTAATATTCTAACAACTAAGGCAGAGAATGCAGCAAAAATATAGCTGATAGGATATTCATCAAATGCAAGACTTATAGCCGAACTTTCATGTACATGGAAATCACAAAATCAGTGACTCAAAATGAAGCAGGGCAGGTGAACGCCCACTCTAGTACCATGTTAAACACATACATGGCGGAGGCAGAATAGGAATGATAAACATTGAGTTGCATATATTATTGACATGATATGCATTTATAGTACATTGGAGTGACCATTGGATTCCATATTCTAAGGTCCCTTGGACTCCGGTGGTTGTTCACGTTCCACACCAACCCATAAAGGATTAAGTGTCCAACATTTACCTTGGCCTTTTGGCACACTAATGATGAAATATTTAAGTCCCCTACAAGGGAAACTTCTATATTCCAAATGTAAAATGATAAAGGGGGTTTATTTGGATGTTTACCTTAAAAGCATAATAAAGCTCTTATGACTAGAATGGTGGTCCAATTTTGTTTGTCTTAGGGCGTGAGCATGTGGTTAATGTGAGTGATCCCATAAGTTTGGATTGAATTTTCAAACACTCTATGATCATTACAATCTCCCTAATTAAGCTATGTGAGAGAGAAACCAAGCACCAAAATGAAACTGCAAGAAAGAAAAATAAGCCTAAACAACATGAATATGATGAACCCTTACTTCCTTAATAAACTTTCCTGATGATTGAATTACAACTTGAACTAAAACAATTGAATATTTAAGCTAACTTTACAACAACAACAAAAACAATTTCCATATTGTAAAGAAGTTCAATACTTGGGGTTTAAAAACTACCCTTAAAGAAAATTAGCCATGGTACATGTCAAGACTTAAGAGTCATTGTTATTGAAATAAATTCACTAGCTACTTCAATCCAAACTAAAAATCCATTTTGAAATGAAAAAAGAAACAAACGTCCAATTAGTGGAAATAAAATGGACTTGGGAAAATTTGTGAGAAAGGAGAATCATAAAAAATAAGATATGAAATCAAAGATAGACTGCAAAAACACCTAAATTCCAATTCAAATCCATGATTAAGAATGATAAAATATTGTTTTTGAATATTCCTGGCAAGAACTGTGTAATGTGTTCGATTCATCCAATGTTTCAAATGGTTACTCCATCCATCATAGCTCTTTGGTCCCTGATGATGGATGTAGTAACCATATGAAACGTTGAATGGATCAAAAACACTATACAGTGCTTGTCGAAAATATTCAACAACAATATGAATAACTATGGAAGCCTCAAATTGTTTAATGATATAATAATTATGTTGAGTGTGTTTCCTTTCGAGAATTATTAAAATGGATCATAAGCACGAAAGTTCAACTTATCCAATTTTTTTGTGGTTCTCAACTAGTCATAAGGTGGATGGGGAATTAATATAGGATACTCAACATAAATCTTCTTCATTTGGTTATTCATTTGAAGGAATTTTGAAGATTACTTAATCATATCTCATTTTAGTGTGTTTACTAGAAGTTGAATTACAAAGTTGAGTCATTATCTAAAGAGGAACTTCAAATGATACATAAAACTATATTATTTATGGATTTCGATGACAAACATTTATTTGATGTCAGTCCCTATAGGATATAGGCCTTTCATGTATATACTGGTTTTTAAGATGTATGTATAAAAAAAATTAAGCTATAACTTAATTTGGGACTATTACAATGAATCATTTTTTATTAGAAAATTATTGCAAAGCTAGATGATAAAAAAGAGGAGAAGAAAAGTTACTGGATATATTTTGATCATGATCTTAAGAAGTTAGAGTTTTTCTAATAATTAATTTTTGACATCAAAGTATCTTTATGAAAACTTATTATATCATGCCATGAGCAAATGAAGAAAACGTTTTTCACTTTAAAATAGAACATTTAAGACATAGGGATGAAGATGATGAAATTTCTTGGGCTTGCAACAAAATTGGACGTTGTTGATAACTTTTGGAAAACTGTGTATTCGATTCGTTGATGTTACCGACGTTTTGGGTGAACACTTCACCCATTTTCAGGGACAAGAATTTGATAGAAGATGTGAAGAGTGTTAGACCTAGTTTCTTAGAGAAGGCATGAATATTACCATTAAAAAAATTTAGATTAAGCTTTGCATGAACATAATTATCGGGGAACGAATATAAGTGTTAGGAAAAGTGAAAATGATGAGCCCAAATGATTAATATTAAACTTAAAATGAATAATTTATTAAATTTTAACATATTTAAAATTGAATTAAATAAAATTATGATAAATTATTGAATTCAAATTAAAATATTTATTAATAAAGAAAATTCAAATTGAATTCACATTTAAAAATAATTAATTATTGAATTAATTATTAAAAAATAAAGTTTAAAATTGAATTCAAATTAAATTATGATAAATAATCCGTTCAAATTAAAATATTAATTAATATGAATAAGTCAAAAACTTTTTAAATGCAAATTAATAAATTTAAATTTAAATAAATTAGAGTTAAAACCTTTAGAAAATGAAAAAAAAAAGTCTAGATGGGGAAATTTAAAAAGCTCAAAGATCAAAACTAAAATATTAAGTTAGATAAGAAATCGATTTAAAAGAATAAGTCAAATTTATATTTTATAGAGATTAATATTAAAATTAAAAATAATATTTTTGTTTTTTAAACATCTTTATTGTTATTCGAATCGCAATTTATTTGATTATAGGATTAGATTATAAATAAGGAATAGTAATTTTTTAATAATTTTTTTAGAATATAATAATATAACGATAATGAGAATGATATGGGTTAAAGAATTTGATAATAGAATGATATGGGTAAGAGAATTTGATTAAGTAGGGAATATTGAATATAAATAGGAAATAATAAGAATAAGAATAAGAATGAGAAAGGTGAAGGATTAAATAAGGATTAAAGTTGATTAAATAATGATATTAAGGTTGAAGGGAAGAAATAGAAAAATAGAGAAAGACGAAGAAAAGAGAGGGGAACGAGATTTAATAAGGGAAACTTTATGTTAGAGGCGCAGGGTTTAGAAGATAAGAAATGGATGGTGGACTTCCAAGAATATCTTAATTGGTATCTATCAAATTATGGACTGTGAAAACACCCATGCCAAAATTAGATGTTTCTATATTGTCAAACATGGATATACAACCTTATAAGCACTTGAGGTTTGAAAGATCCATTAGTAGTGGAAGAAATTAAGGAAGGTTAAAGAACCTCCAAAGTGCACTCTAATTGTTTGGATTTTTCTCATCCAAAGGTTTTAAATTCTAATATACTTTAACAGAGAAATAAAGCAAGTCCAAGCATTTTCATATGCTTTATAAGTAATGAAAAAAATTCCTTGCATTTATTTAAAGAATACCCTTAGGGTCTATGCATAAAGTTGTGTTACATTGTTTGGCAAGAGAGGGCGTGTTTTGGGTGAAAAACAACAACTTGATCAATCCATTTTAAGTGCTTGATCGAGCAATCTTTGAGCCCTCAATCGAGTTGTTTGAGGGCTTAAAGATATAGCTCAATCGAGCATTAAAACAAACCCTCGACTATGCTCATGTGTAACCCGAGGTTATCTAGGAGCTCGATTGAGCTAGTGGCCCGATAAAGCAATATGCTTGATCAAGCCATGTTTTTGAAATTTCCTACCAATACAACCTAGGTGTGGAATTAAAGAAAGCGGCTTGATCAAGCCTTAAAGCTAGATCAAGATTTTATTTAACCACATTAAGTGCTCGATTGTGGGTTTTTTAAACCTTAATTGAGTTATTTAAAATTTTATCTCAAGTGCTCGATCGAGCTATTGAGGGCCTGAAAAACATATTTTTAGCTCCACTTCTGTAGATTTCTCTACAACACCATTTTGTACCCTCATTGATTTAGGGCATAATTTTTCATTAAGTGGCACAGTTGATCATATTGGATTCGTGAAAGAATCTTGTCTCCAATGGCATATGAGTTTGACACTTTAAAATTCATATGATATTTTTCATCTAATTTCTTCTAAACATAATGCTTGGATTTTTTTTGGACAGTTTCAAAGGGGATGAATAAAAAATCAATAACATAAAATATACACAAAAAAATACCACTATCTTCGTTTATGGGAACTCTTAAAAAGGTACTCTTGGTTTTTCAATTTAGTTAAACAATTGAAAAAAATATTACATGAACACGTATGTCTGCAAAATGTAATTGAAATATTACTTTGCCAACTTTAAAAAATTATAAATAATATAATTTTTCATTAAAAAAAATGAAAATGAAAAACTTAGTTCTCTCCGTGTAGGTCATGTTCATATAGATGTGTTTTATATTTACACATTTTGAACTAAGTTATGCTACACAAACACATGCGTACCTCTTAAGATGTGGGAAAATTTGTAAGAACAAGCATTTCATTTAATGGAAAATTGGCAGGTTATATGACACTAGTTTTTTTTGCAAAAAATATCAGTAGGACAACAACATAATTCTCCACATATTGTCTTTTTACTCCAAATCAAAATTCACAATGCATATTTGAATTTTGAGGGCCTCAATTCTATAAACGAGAAAAAAATTGAAATTTCATCGCCAAATTTGGCCCAAATGTGTAACCCATCTTTATGCATTCACCCCTTACTCAAGATAGTATCAAAAGAGGTTGAACATTTGATCTCACTTCAACATTGGCACAACGTGCCCTTAGAAGTTTGCTTTAAAGAGCACTTTAATGGATGTGAATTGAAGGAGTATAGAACACTTCCATACTTGATTACTTGGGAAATTTGGTTGGTAAGAAATGTCAGGCTTTTGAGCATTTCTAAGCTCTCGCTTTGACAATTTCATCAAAAGCTTTTTTGACATTTTCTTCTTATAATCCTAGTGTAAAGCTAAATACCATTTAAGTGACTTGGGAGGAGATTATGAATGAGGATTATGCATAAAGCTTAATTAATAGAGATTTTTAAACACTTTCACAGTCGGAGTTTTGTTTTATTTACTATTGAGGATCAATATTTTGCTAATAACGAAGGCCTAGTTATGGGTCTAATAACCAAGGTTAACTGGGAACATTATTCTTCCTATCAAAGTGCACTTTAGAGAAAAAATTTGTGCAACTACACATATTTGAATACCATTATGATTATTGAATGGATGGACAATGAAATTTAGATCCATAGCTAACATTACATTTTATGGATATCTCTATCTCTTTCAAATTATTAGTTTTAGTGCTATATATAAAGAGCTTAACAATTTTATAGATTCACTATCTAAGGAAACTTTGCACTTAGATGGAGGTTTTCTTGCCTTATATGAATTCACTAAGGGACTTTTGGTTTCTTCAAGGTCTTGTAGCCTTTCAGAATTTTGAGCTTATTGACCCTTGATAGCTAACATTACATTTTATGGATATCTTTATCTCTTTCAAATTATTATCTTTGATAGCTAACATTACATTTTATGGATATCTCTATCTCTTTCAAATTATTAGTTTTAGTGCTATATATAAAGAACTTAACAATTTTATAGATTCACTATCTAAGGAAACTTTGCACTTAGATGGAGGTTTTCTTGCCTTATATGAATTCACTAAGGGACTTTTGGTTTCTTCAAGGTCTTGTAGCCTTTCAGAATTTTGATCTTATTGACCCTTGACATTTAATATGTCTACTAATGACCACATAGAACTCATAAAGATATTTAAGATTTTGGTACAAGTTATGAAAATGATATTAGTAGTGGGCTTGTAAATCACATAAAACTAATCATATATTGCATCAACATCTAGGATTGTGTTTTCAATTCATCTTAAAATAGAAAGTACTTTTTGTTTAAAGAAAAAGAGTAATCTTTAAGTGAGACATTTGGAGTTTCTAGTGGACTTTTTGTCATAATCAGATGAAAAAAATTGTGGCCAAATCTTGATTTGCGTTGTTTAAAATAGTTTTGATTGCATATATGGATTCAACACCCTCAAAAACCCTTGGGGCAGTTCAATTTTGAAGAAATTTGTGGCCAAATACTGATTTGTGTTGTTTAAACTAGTTTTGACTGCATATATGGATTCAACACCCTCAAAAACCCCTTGGGCACTTCGATTTTGAAGAATTCACCTGTCAAACTTGTGATTTCAATGAATCCTTGTCTAATTCTAGACAAATTAGATCAGCGAATGAACTGGAAAACTTTCTAAAAAGTCACACTTAAAGACTACTCATTTCATAATAATAATAATAAATATAAATTATATTATATCATGCTTTAGTTTATATTTTTATTTTCCATTAATATTAATGAGAGGCTTTTAATATATATATATATATATATATATATATATATATATATATATATAAAGAATGTGAAAAGTAAATAAACAATATGTAAAAGAATACTAATTTAAAAAGACATGAACTGTGTTTTATTAAATCAATCAAAATTAGCATAAGTATATAAATTAAATGGTTGGTAAATGTTGATAGGCATCGATCCATGATAACCATCAATAGATCCACCTTGACACATCTCACTTTGCTAAAATTAAAAATTTCAAGAAATTAACTAAATTATATCTTTATTTTAAATCATTATTGTTACTAATAATTATGTCGTAAAGAGTTTCCCTCTGAGAAGAACTCCCCTTCCATGCCACTTATGTCATTTTGGACCATTAATTTTGATGTTAAATGGTTGAAATAATATCCACCATACGATTGAAAATAGGTATTAGTTACAGGTATTAGTTAGTTAAAATTCATAAGTATTAGTTAGTTACAATTTATAACTTTACGCCTCTGGGGGCTTTGCCTGATCCAACTAATCAGAGACGACTATTTTCATTTTCTCTTTCTAATGAAAACTTGACATTTATACCATTGTTGATAACAGTACATCACAACCGAGGAGAGATCTCCTCTGTTAATGGATGCCTTCATGCGGGTTTTGACTCAGGCTTAGTTTGATGGTTGATCTTTGCTTTGGTGTTGAATTGCAAGGCAAAGACCATAAAAACATAGAATAGAACTGAATATATTTGCTTCAGACCTCGCTAGGCATTTCTCTCTTTTTTAAACACTCACATTTGGTATGTTCTTACCCTATAATTGGAAATTTCTTTTTCTTATTTTAAAGGCAACCAGAAATAAGGCAGTGTCGATTCTCTAGTGCTGGCATATCTATTGTTTTTCTAAAGAATAATGTCATTTTACATTCAATATTTTCCCCTACATTGTTTGTTCATGCAAGGAGATTATTCCCGAACCGAAACACGTTGCAATAATTGGCTCCCATTGGCCCTTTCTTGGAGAAGCCAGATGAATTGATGCAGTTTCCATCTGTAGCCAATACAGATTTTGACTCAAGCTTACCCATCATCTTGGTGGCCTTTCTCTTCTGCATCCTATGCACGTTGAGGGTAGTCGTCGTTCTACACTATAGTAGACGATGGCAAGTGGTGTCCAAGCCACCGCTTGAAGCCACTGTTGAAAGAGGTAAAGATGGTATCAAGAAAATGCATCTAAAAGAGCTTCCGACATCTGTTTACAGTACAAGATCCCCAATCGGAACCCTGGATTTCCCTATTTGCTTGGAAGAATTTAGGGAAGGAGAAACGGTGCGAGTATTACCAGAATTCCACCACACTTTCCACAAGGATTATATAAACGCATGGCAAATCCTCGTGTCCTTCATGCAGATACTTTTTGCTTTACGTGGGGCTGAAGAAACGATCATAGGTGGCTTCGTCTACTACTGAGGCAAGCAAAAGCGCCATAATGGATGTTACAGAAAGAAACGAGTTTGTTACAATAAATTTGATTTTTGAGATGTTCCACAACTCTACCGACGATGCAACAATGGTAGTTTCTTCATCTTAGGAATGCATCGACTTGGAAACGAGTAATGATCTGGAAATTTGGGTGAAGGAGCGAAACATCACAAAGCAATCCCTTGGAATGTGTAGTGTGCAAAGTAGGAATGGCATGTAGCACAATTTAAGATTAAGGGATGTGAAAATGGTACAGAATTGAACATAATGAATTATTTCCTATCTTACCATGTAATAATTTTAGAAAAGTCTGTCTAATAGGCTTACAATATCTCAAATTTTCACTGAAGGATTCCTTTATTTTTCTTTTGAATCAGCCACTTCCGCCTAATCGATTCACAATATGCCACAATTCCCATTGACCAATTCTTTTTTTTTTTTTCTTTTCAATCAAGCTCTGCTCATTTACAGTGTACAAAGACTCCTTTCTCTTTTTTCATCAAATGTGCAAAATATTTAAATCCCAGAAAGAAGGTTAAAAAGATAAAGCATATCAATTTCACTAACAAAATATCATAAATATTACAGAACATATCATAAATATTATAAAACATTTCACGTGCAACGCTAGAACTTATGAAACAAAGTTGTTTTTTTAGCTTGAACCATAAATTGTATAGCATTTTGTATAATTTAATTCAAAATAATTTTTAATTATAATTTTTAATATTGTTTTATGATTTTGGATTAAAATTTAAAAATATATTTAAATATCAAGATTTTTTTCTTTGATGTATCCAAAGCAGAGTAATTAATTTTTCTTTATTAAAATTCAGTAGACCAATACCATACTTTATAAAAGGTAACTTGATATCGTTATCATCCTAAGAAAACACATAATTTTAAAGATGATATAGGTATCAAAACCATTTTTCCTCATGTCAAATAATATATCAAAACATTAAATACAAAAGATTAAAATTGTAAACTTAACTAAAATTTGATGATGAATATAAAAAATTCAAGTATTGAATTTTTTTTTTTTTTGTAGAGCTTGGTAGGTCCATCCATTTTCTATTATATATATAAGGGAAATTTACATCACAGTATTACCAGGTGGCCTCAACTCACCCCGAGGGGAAACTGAGTCTGCTAGCCATCAGTTAGCATTATACGCCATCCAAAAACAAAATTGCTTCAATATTTCTAGCAAAGATAGGTAAGTCTCAGTCTCGTGTCTAAATACTATAGAACTATAACCACTGACATATGCAACAGAAAATTTAAAAGCTACTTGCATAAACAAAAATTAAGCATAATGAAACTAGTCATTTTCGACATTCTGCTCATCAGAGTTAGAGGCTACAAGAGCAAGATCTTCAGCAGTTGCCTCTAGCATTCCATACAAATCCATGCTGCAAGGGATGTGACGGTCAACGTGATCCATCCTGATGTCGTGTTTGTGCAACTGAAATAGGATTTTCCCCATGTCTTTTTTATAACTGGGTAGGCCCTGCATTGTGACTGCCATCCCCACAGAAATTTGTTCCATCGCTTTGCCAAGCAGACTTTTCATCAAGGATTACAAGTACAAGGTGTGTTTGAATTACGCAATTCTACCTCGTGTATTCCCTAGGTCAGGAACCATCATCCTCCAATCTTCTATCTCCTCGTCTAGTTCCCTTTCTTGTTTTATCTCAGCTTCCTAGTCATCAATTAGCTTATGGATACCTTCATCTGTTTCATCTCGGTAAGTCGCGGTTGCCTCTGCTATGAGGTGCTCATTAGGCTTACGGCCCCTACGGCCTTCCATCGTGCTCGATCTCTTGGCTGCTCGGGGGGTTAGGCCTCTACTGCCATGACCATGCCCTCTCTTTGTTGGAGCCATACCTTGTTCCGTGATGCCTTGTGGACAATCAAACAATGTTAGTTTCATCAGTCCATTCGCATCATCCCGTTACAACTTCTCATGCCTTGCCTTTCTTCCCTGCTTCGCTTGCTGCGGGTTAAGGTATCCCAGTGCCCACAAGTGGCTAGGAGAATTGGGTTTTGAGTGTAGCTCCCCAAACTCTTCACAGTGCCCCTTCCCCTTGCCATGGTGCAATTGCTTGTCATTCCACTGTAGTTGGAGCCAAGACTTCAAGCCCGTCTAGATCCCAGCTCTGCGATTTTTATCATACCCGTATGCAACTCCCTCAGCGAGTATTTTTCTACCAAGGTTATACTTTCCCCTTTGTCCCTTATACCGCTTGGGGTACCTAGTTGCACCCTTGCTACCATGCATATGTAAACACCAAGGTTTTCTTAACGAATTACTGACATACCTAATGTCCCGATCCCCTACCCGCAACTTTTCCTACCTCTTTCAGCACCACTCAGCCCCGGAGACATGACATGCCCGTTATCCCCTATACCCCTGGTCTGAGCAACTAGGTAGGGGCTTGTATCTCTGCTCGATCCAACATTATCGATGTCATTGTTGAGACTCTGGCTTAAAAGCAATATAAACAAAATGCAATGCCAGGCCATGGCCCTCCCTTTCCTCCCCTTGTTTCTCCCTGACAGTGCTAAGCCCCATTGGGATGGCCTCTTGCCTCTCCCTTCCCCCCAGCGAAACCCCCACCAGTGCATGTAATCGCTGTAGGAACCCAACCAAAGCATAGAAATGATACTGGAACGAGACCGAACTATATACTAAAGAGTCGTTGACAACCCATAAACAAGGTGCCTCCACCTCTCTTCCGCTCTAAGCTGCCTTCTTTCTCCACTACGAATTTCTCCTGCCTGGCATGTCGAATGCCATTCCCATCTCCGCCAGCCTGCGTTATTCCTCCATGTGCCAGCTTGCTAGCTCACTAACCATACATTCATGGCTAAGGACATCGCACCCCCTGCCTTGAGCATGTGAGGGATGATGGTAATTATCATCCTGGTACTAACCATGTCACCTCGAAGCCTGTCACCTCTGACACCCTCTCTCATCCCGATCGGGAGTGAAGTATTGAATTTTGAAAATCATACACAAATAGAATATTTAATAGAAATTCTAGATTGCAATATCCACATAGCCTAGAAAATGTTGTGACCACACAAGGGCAATATTTAATTGAAATTTTAGATTGCAATATACACGATGATTTTAAAAAACGAGGTAACAAGCCCACACACTTATATGTACATATGTATTAATTGTTATAAAGGTATAACATATGTATAGTATTATTTTATATTTATAGGATTGAGAATACTATAAAATATGATAGGATTATAATTAAAAAATAGTATATGATTAGGATTAAATTAAATTATTCATATAAAATAGATTTTAACATATGAAGTGTATTCATTTATTCATATAAATAAATTTCAACCTATGAAGTGTATTAATTGAAATATTTGATGTGGAATTTTGTTCATATTAATTAAAAACATATTTAAACATATAAATTTTCATATCAATTAAAAAAGAATGATCAATTCCATATTTATTTAAATTACAGATTTATAAATATTAAATATTAGTTAAATTAAATTATTCATATAAATAGATTTCAACATATGAAGTTTATTAATTGAAACATTTGATGTGGAATTTTGTTCAATGAAAGAATGAAAGAAGGTATAACCGCAAGGCATGACTATTTTCAATATAAATAATTTGTTCGGCGTGGTTATATTAATAAAAATATAATTTTTCACTCATTGAATGCATTGGTATCTTGATAGGAACTAACTACACAGTTTTAATGTTTTTGTTCAACTTATTTATAATAATATTTTTCTTCAATGGTTTAATGTAATTATAATTAGTATAGCTATATAAATTAAATTATATATATGGTAATTGCATATAGATATACATGGTAGGTATTAAAACACTTATTTTATGGTACATCTCATTTAATATTTTCTATATAAAAATATTTGTTAAATATAAATTATAATAAAAATACTTCCTTTTGCGTGTTGAATGTAACTATAACTAATATACTCATATAAGTTAAATACATGTTGAATATGGATAGACATCAATTCATAGTAGGTATAAAGACACTTATCTCATATTGCATCATTGTCAATATTTTATTTAAATTGAAAAGAAAAAAGGCATAAATACCTTTAAGATAAAATCTCAACCTTTTATTCTAATTACTAACGAAAATATGTATATTCCATGTAGATTAAATCCCTACTATCTACCTAATAATTATTCAAATTCAACTAAAATTCAAGAAACATGTTCTAAAATAAACATATCTATCACTATAATTACGTCGTAATGCATTTCCCTTTGAACAAAACTCCCCTAGCTGTCATGGTGTACTCATATGTAGCGTAGGATATTATGTTAGACGATCGAATAGTCCTTCGCCATTAGATTGAAAAAAATGATTGAAACAGTTATAATGAGCTTCCTCGATTGGAGAAAATGATAAGCGACACATTTGAATCATACAACACCGAAATCTTGCAACAGAGGATCGATTTGAGGTCCTCGACCTCAAATTCATGCAGCTCGTCACAGACCTCATGGAATTGAAGTTACCGTCAAATGTCGCCGTCTACAAGCATGCTTCTACAGGGAGATTCATTTTCGCGTTAGCCCATGACTACATATTCATGAGAAGGACAGAGGGTTTCTCTATATGAGCGAGGTAGACTTGCATTTCATCATTCCTCTCGGCGACATGTCCATCATTAGGAGAAAGGTTGATTCTTGTTACTTGATGAAAATTGTGATGGGTGGACGCAAGTACTTTTCTCCCATGGCCTTTAAAGCGAGTTTGGTGGACTATGTTCACGATTATTTTTCCGAAGCCCTAGAGGTTGCCATTGATGCAATTGTTAAGATGGGTAAGAAAAATGGAATAAGGAGGTTTACCTGCAACTCAGGCTCTCTCTTTTCTTCAAACCTATGGAGAAACTCCGACTATTTTCCAAAGAGGGTTCACTGCTTTCCCACCTCTGATTTTTGTATCTTTAGACATTTTTTTAACTTTGTGAACCCCATGTATCAATTGTTTGAGTACTCAAGTATATGAAAATTATGCATAATATTTGCATACACAGAAGCTAGTGCATTCTACTTAGTTCTTTTGGCAGTTGAAAAACTTCCCAAATGTGAAAAGTGGCTTACTAATAATGATGATAGGAAAGGAGAAAAGGCTACATGGTGGCTGAATTGTTTCATGGGGTGTGCAAAGAAGTTGTCATCAATTGATTGGCCATATCCATTTGTGGAGAGAAAATTATTTGTTCTTACATTAAGTGCAAGTTTGGAAGGTTATCATGTGAATGTGGACGGAAGGGATGTGACCTCTTTTCCTTATCGAAAAATGAACTGAAGAACCCTTTAGAGTACAATATTTTCTTTTATATCATCTCCACATTCTTCTCCATGTTAAGCAAATGTTGCACAATAATGTTTTTTCAAATTCAAGAAACTTTATGGCATCAGTATCAATGAATGTATGCACTAAATTTATATGTGGTTGGACCAGGGATTTATGCTTGAAGATGCCATTAGCTTCTCTGTAAATGTTGACATTGATGTGGATATAGTTGTTTCTACTTCCTTGCCTATCTCACATCCAAGCTTTTCACCTCAAAGACTTCTCGACGTGTCAAGGATTATGATGCCAATATCATCATGGTCAAATAACAATTAGAATGGGGAATTTCACAATTGCGAGGAACTAATTGTGCCACTTACCATTGACTTCTTAAATGATATTTGCATGAAAAAGGATTATGATGTCAATATCATCATGGTCAAACAACAATTAGAATGGGGAATTTCACAAGTGGCAAGAAAGATTCAAGATTTAGATGACATCATCACATGGTAAGATAAATACAATTTATTCCAACCAATGTACACTCATTTCTACAAAGTGAAATATATTGATTTTCCACCAACATTTATTAAACCAAATTTATGAAATGCATTTGAAGACATTGAGTCACTATGGAAAGAGAATGACGAACCTAGTTGAGGCTATGGAAATGATTGAGTTAGATAAAATACAATGGTCCAAAGAGACAAGAAATAATACAATTCTTCTATAGTTTGGACATTTTACACAAGTGAAATAAGGATAAGAAGCAACAAGTAACTAAATTAACAACATCATATAACAAATGATGAGGCAGTTTATTAATGTTCCCCTTACTACTAAAACCTTTCTATTAAGCTTTCTATTATCCATTGCATTGTGAATTAAGGTGATATGAGATTACTTTGTTATGAAATGTTTGATTTAAATCATTTACTTATAACGGTTCCAGAATCTTAATGAAGAGCATTTTCATAAATCCTTTAGAGCAAAGTGTTGTGCATTACTTTCACTTTGAACATATCTTGGTTGGAATCTCCAAACATAACATATGATAAAAAGGAAACACCGGCAAAGAAACAAAATTCCATAAAATTTTGACTTCTTTCTTCTATGCTATTGTTTCTTATGTCATTGTCTTAGGGTGTTTCCTTTGCAACATGTGCAAATACTAGTTATAAAAAGAATGAATATGAGTTAAACATATATACATTTAAAAAAAAAAAGTGTAACAAGATTCTTAACCTTGGAGATTCACCCTTATTTTTTTTTTATGGAGGTTTTTAATTTGTAAATAATTTTTGCTACAATACCATGGGCCAATACCATAGTTTATCAATGCCACATGCCCAAACAACAATAACTCATTTCACAATCAAAATATCTTATTTCTATTTTATTTCACTTTAATTTTATAATATTTTTTAATTAAATTGGAAATAAAAAATGACATAACTAACTTTGAGATAAATTTGAAGTCTTTATTAGTGACAACTATAAATATTCCATATAGATTAAATCCCTACCATCCACCTATTAATTATTGATAATTAAATTAAAATAAAATCCTATTCCAAAATAAACATATTTATAAACTATTTTTACAAGGAAAAACACATTCACTTCATTTATATAATATTTTCAATACATAAATGATGTAACCTCAAAATTAGAAAAGAAGAAGATATAGTAAAGAAATAAAACTTATGCTTTTTTAATATAAGAAAAAAAAAATTATAAGCATGGTAGGACTATATTTTCATCATGTCTAACTTCTCATCCCAATCGAAGGGATACCACAAGATTTGAACCCAAAAACTTCGAATTGAATAAGACTTTATTTCCACAATCATCAACAATTGACCTACACCAAAATAACATAACATATTAAAGAAAAAAAAATATCAATATTTTTAAAAAATCTATAAATATCAATATTTTTAAAATAAAAATAACTTAATTTATTTAACAACTAAATATCTCTCATATAAAAATATAAAAATACAATACAACAGCTCAAAAATACACTCATCCTAAAAGCTCAAAAAAAAAAAATTATAAGCATGTTAGGACTATATTTTCATCATGTCTAACTTCTCACCCCAATGAAAGAGATACCACAAGATTTGAACCCAAAAACTTCGAATTGAATAAGACTTTATTTCCACAACCATTAACAATTGACCTACACCAAAATAACATAACATATTAAAGAAAGAAAAAAATATCAATATTTTTAAAAAATCTATAAAATATCAATATTTTTAAAATAAAATAACTTAATTTATTTAACAACTAAATATCTTTCATATAAAAATATAAAAATACAATACAACAGCTCAAAATACACACATCCTAAAAGCTCAATAAATGGAAGATTGAAAAGGTACAAGTATATACTACACCTCAATAATTACTAAGCAAAACTAAAATCATTGGAAATGAAAAATCTTACCCTTAAGAAGTGTACAATATTGAATCATCATTAAATGAGCTAGGCGTTCCTTAATTTAGATATGCATTCGCCTATAGGAGGTCATTCGCCCTCGCTATCTACATCATCATCGTCAGCATAACCCTAATTATCTTCCCTATCAATTTATAGCATTTCTTCTAATTCAAGCAGCCTCTTCTCCCAACTTGTTTGAGCACCTTTGAGCAATTGTTGCTTCAATTCTTTTACTCTGTCATCTGTATATTTTTCAGATAACAATTTTACAATTTCTTTCCCTTTTGTTGTTATCAAATTTCCATCTTCATCCATTATAAACATCCATGAACCAGGAAAATTATGAATTTGATGATAGAGATTATCATTATCATGATTACAAATCATCAGCATATGCCATAACTGAATTTGATCTGTGGCTTTAATTCTCGCTTTCAAAGAGCAAATACGCGCCCAAAATCTGATAGCTTCATAGTCAGATAAACTGAACGAAAAGATTCTTCCCATGTCTGCTGATGACATTCTGGGTTCTAAAAAATACCATTCATAAATTGTTGAAGTGAAATGCCCAATTTTTATTGCTCCTTTATGAAAATTTGGAATATAAATAATGTAAATGATATCACTCAATTCTGTCAACACATCCTTCATGGAATTTGTAAACTCCTTTTGGTGACAGCAGCATAACCATATCATTTTTTGCTGACCCGTTGCCTCCCTCAACTTTTCATCATCAACGACAAGGAGAGGAGAAAAAACAATTAGAAATGAAAATCGTTTTCTTTTTCCTTTTCAAAATATACAAAAAGCAAACAAATAACAGGTAGTTACTGACCTGCTCTGCCACACGTTCCAAATGCTGGAAAAGAAACATTGCATGAGACATAGCCTCCATTTGTGTCTTTTCTTTTTCTATTAATTCCTCCTCTTTTTCCGCCGTAAAAGGATAAGCTGCTGCCCCCCATGCGTTTACCATACGCAGTACACCAGTATACGGTACGATTGTCCCGTTGCTTTCTATTATCCTCATTCTATTCGAATACCAACTGCCCCATCCTCCAAGCCATCGTGGACACCCTTCAAGGAGAAAATACTTGGTTGCATATGCCAGCTGCCACGGATTTTCGAGGACCAACCATGGAACCTCACTTGAAAACTTCACAGATACATCCAAGTTTGAATTGTGCTGCATTATTGGAACTGTTATAATTTCAAAACCAAATTTCTCTCTCTCCATAACATACATCTCCACTAAAGCCTGAAGAGGAATAGCATAACAGGTGTTGGCAGGCCTGATATCTAACAAAATCTTTTTCCCTTTCAATTCGTCGATTCCGACCTACAATTTTCATATAAACACAAACAAAATAATCAATAGTCAATAAAGGGAATTTGAAAATTTTATTGTAAAATATTTGAAGAAAGAGTTATCCACAAAATATAGAACTTTAATACCTTCGTGGATTCACCATCCTTGTTCTTAAGAAAGGAAAGAGAAATTTCCTCTTCTCCCCCTCGGAAGAGCTCTGTTACCAAAGCTATAGGACTCCCTCCAGGTCTTTCTGCCAGTTGCTTCAATTTAACGTATCTTCCGCACTTCGTCACCACAAAGTCCTCCAACATCTTCATGTCATCACTATCTGGAGGAGTGAAAAATTTCCAACGAGAAAGGTATTTATCACCTTTTTCCCCACTCACAATCTCCGCGGTCATTTGGAAACTGTAGGTAAGACACATGTCAACGCCCGCGTCGTAATGAACAACTAATGAGAGCAGTTTTTCAAACACTGCTTTAGTGTCCCCGTTAACCGGAGCATGCCCCAGTATTCTATCCGCCACTTCCTTAGGCAACTGATCCCAATGGTTGCCAAAATAAACCATTTCGAAATGTGTTTGAATATCATCTATACTCTCCTCAAGTAAAGGCAAAGGAAAATGATCAGGATGGAATTCCTGATGGCCATCAAACATAACAAGCAGCAGCGTGTGCAGAGGAAGACCAGATATATTCAGTGGCTCTCTTTCTCCATTAGTGAGCATGCTGTCGAATTTTGATTGTAACTGCTTTAGAAGATTCTCCTCATTTGATAAACCCTGAAGAGAAAGCTAAAGTGAGTGGAAAGGAAAAATAATGTATGCTTTGCAATTTCTTCCCCTGTGATATGTTTTAGGATCTAAACATTAAAAGAGTTAATTATAATGTGGGAATAGAAAACATGTTTGAAAATGTGGATCACCTGCTCCGTATACACAGCACAAGACCATGATTGATTGCATTGTTGTGCTTGAATTTTCTCCCATCTTTCCTCCAACAACTTGCTTCCCGCGATGCGCAAAATTTGTAGCTTTTCCATCTTTAGCATGCTGTCTATCCATTTTCCTTCCAACTTATGGCAATTTCTTACATCCAGAACTTCCAATGAGGTGAGGCCTTCGAAATCCTCAGGGAGCTTCTTTAGCTTATCGCAGTCTTTCAGTGATAGAACTCGCAGTAGTGAGAGACCTTCGAAGTCTTTACATAATTCTTCAAGAGTCGAGCACGCTAATAAATCCAAGTGCTCCAAGTACTTGAGTTGGTTGAAACTTTCTGGCAGCTTCTGTAGACTCTGACAATATCTCAGAATTAGTTTTCTTAAACTTGTTACTTCTCCAAATCGCTCCGGAAGCTTCTCTAGACGGTGGCAGGAAGCCATTTTAAGCTCTGTTAAAGTGGAGAAATTGCAAAACCCATCGGGCAGTTCTTTTAGAGAGGCAACAGTTAAGTCGATTGAATTCAACTTCAGTTGCCCAATGCTTCCAGGAACACTACTTAGTCGGTCACAACAACACAGCTGAAGTTCAACAAGCGATGTTAACTTTTCTAAGCCACAAGGGAGATTTTTAATGTTTTGACACCAGGATAAGTTCAATAATCTCAATGATGAAAGCTCCTCAAGACTGGGAGGAAGAGCTTCTAGACTTTTGCACTGGTACAAACTGAGTTCTTGCAATGATCTGAGCTTTCCAAGACCGCTAGGAAGCTCTTTTAGACTTTTACACGAGGACAAATCGAGTTTTTGCAATGATGTAAGATTTTCAAGCTCGCTAGGAAGCGCTTCTAGACTTTTACAGCCGTACAAATAGAGTACTTGCAGACAATTCTTCAATGATCCCAAACCTTTTGGCAGCTGCGTCAAACCAGAACAGCCATCCATTCTCAACTCTCTTAAAGAACCCAGGCTTGAAATTGACGCCCGTAATTCCTTTAGATTGTGGCAATCTGAAAATGATAGTTCCTCCAAACTATTTCCCAGATCTCCTAACTCTTGAGGCAAGCTTTCGAACTGTGCATTCGCCAGTCTCAGTACTCGCAAATTGCTTAGTTGCCTAATACATTTCGAAGAGATTTGGAAGAGAGGGGAATTTAATTGAAAATCGATGTGTCTGAGACTGGAAGGCATCTGCATATTATGCAATAAGTAATATATGAAAATCATACTCTAACCATTAAAAATAATAAAACTGCGCATGATATAGTGTTTTAGATATTCCATGAAAAATAAGAAGAGAAACAACTGGGACCAACCAGATATTTTAAGTGAACTTACTTGAAGTAGATTCTGTAAATCTTCCGGGTTGTAACATAAATGTCTGAGGTTCTTGAACCGCTTTAGCTTTGACAAATCAAAAGGGAGATGGGAAGTTATGGCACTGAAAAAAACCAGCTCTTTAAATGTATTTTTACATTTGCCCTCCACACCTGTTAAGGGTCCGAGTTTAAGAACTCTTAAAGATCCAGACATCAAATCTAGCTTTTCAAATGGTATACGCAGTGGATCTTTGTTGTCGCTCGCCCATATGCCTTTGATCATTCGAAGGTCCTGTATATTTATTAAAAATATTAAAGTCGTAAGAGTCCAGAGAGACACATTTTGAAACAAAACTGTATATGATAAATATTTTAGTTGAAAGATTGCGTACCTCATCTTCTTTATCTAAAAACTCTTGAATGTCATTTGCACTGGTCGATCTGAATCTTTGTCCCTCTGTCTTCTGGAGACCAATTGCCAAGATGACATCGTGTACCTTTGCAGTCATACCTTTCGCATCTTTGGTGACTAGCCCTCTTTCTTCCAGCCTTTCCAGTTCTGACTCTCCCACAATATTTGAAATTTTTTTCCAATCCCATCCTTCAAAAAATGAACAGATATCCAAAAATGGATCTTGCAAGTTCTGGGGAAGATTTTCGTAGGCAAAGACGTAGAAGTTTATGTCCTCCCCAATTTTACCCTTCCAGTTTGTTTTGCTCTCTTTTATCACTGTTCTATAAGCATTTAGCGTGTTTTCTTCGGAGCTTATGAATCCTGCTACCACCGTCAAAAGCTTTGGTACGCCTCCACATATCTGGACTAACTCAACGATTTGGCTAGGATCTAGTTGCTTCAATTTGTCACCCAGTGTGTTCTTGAAAAGTTCCCCTGCCCCTGCTTCAGGAAGGCTTTGAATAGCGTAGCATTCTGTTTTTACATTTTTGCGCACTATTATACCCTCTGCATCTTTATTGCGTGCAGTTATGAGCAACCTCAATTTTTTGGCATTCCCCATATTCTTAGGGAGAAGCTGTTCAAGTGCATCTCCACGTTGTTGAACTTCATCCCTAATCAACACATTGTCTATGTAAATAAAAACCACTTCTTTCTCTAAGATGCTCTCAATTTGTACTTGTCCTTCTTCATACCTTTGGAACTCAACTTTTGGCTCTTCTCCCATCTTCAAAGCTTTTATTATGAATTTTTGCAACTCAACTATATTTGGAGTTGATGCTATAGTATCAAACAATCTAACATAAGAATATTTATATCCTTCTATTTGTGCATTAAGCAGGCGTGCAAACACGGCATCGGCAAGGGTAGTCTTTCCCATGCCACCAAAGCCATGCACCATTACTGCTACAGCATTTTTGTCACTTCCCATTTCTAGCCGTTCAATAACTTCTTTCAATGGATCTTCGATGCCAACTGTTGCAACATATTTAAACAGAAAAGATCATAAACCTCTATAAACTCCAAAACTATACAAATATTTAAAATAACATCTTTTTCAACAGTACGCAATTTACCTGCGCCTTTAGGATGTTCTGGATACTGTAGCTCCATAGGTTTTCGTGGGCGCACAATGGCATCGTAAAGACATAGATCAAAATTTCTCTGCATATGGGTGTCTGTTTCTGCTAATCTTGTTTTAAATTTAGCCAACTCTTCTCCATTCACAGTAGTTGAGAAAAACCTGCCTTAAGAAATTTATTTAGATGACTATTTGATAAAAGGGGTCGAATTTATTTAGAATTTAGCATCCATTTACACAATGTTAATGAATAAGACTAAAGTATGTTAAGTGAGTACTCACTTATAATATTTTTTAGCATTAATTTGAGTGCAGCAAGCGATAGAGGCTTCAACTATCAACGCTATTGCTTCCCTGATAGAATCCTTCATCGATTCCTTCAATTCAGGCCGTTTTTGAAGTTCATTAACATGTCGGGCCAATTTATCCATCTCCTTAAGTAGGGACAAGCAGGCTCCTTTATTTGTAGAGATTGCTTCGTACCGCTCCAAAATATTTGCCACTACAAGAAAACCTGTGGTAACCAGGTGTGCCATGCCCACATGCTTAACAAGATCCCGAGCGATTTTGCTCGCGTCGCCAGTTGGAACATCTTTCTGTGTATTAACACATAGAAGTAAGAGCATTTTTAAAGTAGAACGTTTAAATAAAATCAAGTAATGATCATTAATGATTAAACTATGAATTATATTCAATACGTACAATGCCCTCAATTCCCTCCGCGAGCACGTCTTTTAATGCGTAAAAAAATTTGGAACCCGGCCAGTAATTTCTGGTAGCCTCCGGCTTTGACGGCCTATTTCCCTTCTTTTTCTCTTTCTCCTGTGAAAATCATTATCAACATAAACATAAAATCAAATGCGTTATCGACATAAACAAAATCTAATGCTTAAAGATAATAATAAAAAAATTTGATACGAGTCTATTTTATTTATTTCAACCTCTAGATGTAGGCTTCAAATTTTTTAATAAATCAAAACACAGGATTGAATATTAACAGAATGTTCTGCATCGTATAACCTGATTGACCGCTGTGATTGCACGGAGGTTTGCGTCTTGCGCGTTACAAACATTTACTTAATAAATATTTAAGTCGCTACGCGATGTGTCAGTGGCGAGGGGAATCGGTTCAGCCATTCTTTCGGGAGGATTAACGGCATGTCAAGCCCCGGTAAGGGTCTTCGCTTTGCATCGAGGCCACGTGTTAGTGGTGAGGGCATCGATTTAGACGGGTTAGTGGCGAGCAGGATTAGTTCAGGAAACACTTATGGAAATCCATTGGCTTTATCGGTAAAGCTTAAAACCATTTAAATATTACATAATCTCTGTTGTAATAATTGAAATGATCATTTGTTGGTAATCATTAAAAATAGACCAATATTAAACCATGTTGGTTTACAAAGAAGACTAAAACTTCATTAGAATGATATAGTGATTAGGTTCACCTACTTCTTTTTTCAGGGCAGAAAAAGCTTTATATAATTATATAAAAGATATAAAAAAGGTTACATAAAGTGTAGATCGCCTGTAAGCATGTTGCTACAAAGAGCAATGTTCAAAATAACCGGTCGGCAGTCATGACAATCCACCAATGTAATTCATATGGAAGCTCTCGGAATATATAGGAAGGGTTCACCCACTTCACAAAGTCATGACAATCCACCGGTGTAATTCATATGGAAGCTCTCGGAATATATAGGAAGGGTTCACCCACTTCACACAGTCCGTTGTATTGGTTTTTTTTTTTTAAGTTTTCAAATAATTAGACGCATAATTATTTTTTTAATCAGTGAAATCTATTTTTGTTTACTTTTTTCGTCCTTTGATCATATATGTCCAGTAGTGGGAGAAAGACATTTATGAGATTTATTTTCATCTTTTACTTTTTTTTTCTATTTTTTCAGCCAATCTGAGGTTGGAAATATTAATTCCAACCACCACTTTAAACACACTAACAAAATCATGTTTGCCCAGTAAACTACTACACGGTTTACATGCAGAAGGACAAGGGTGAGAACATAAGTTCAGAGCGGACTATTCCGCAACACATCACAAAGGTTAAAGCATTTAATGAAGTTCAATAAATAGATATGGGAATGTTGGATCAGTTGCTCAGCAATAAATTAAACACACAGCAGAAGCAAGCACATAACACAGTATTTAACGTGGTTCACCCAACCAATCTGGGCTACGTCCACCAAACATAGGCATCAGGAATATATTAATAAAAAATATTGGAGATTACATCAAGAAATCCTCACACACTCTTAGCAAACCATCCGAATGGTTGCCTATTATATAGAATAGAGAATCTAACAACCTCATAACTCCCTCACATCAAATATAAGAGGCATTAACTCCCTCCCAACAACTTGGAGCTAATCTAGGAACTGAATCCCTATTGTTGTCATACTTCAGAGATTTTTGCCTATTTGACTCAAACAGAAAAAATCTCAACAATCTCCACCTTGACAACAATTCGTCTGATGCCCTGTTATTATTATTTTATCTTTTCTGCAAGCCAAGAGAAGCCAAACACCAGCGTAGCTTCTCCAACAAAACTGGTTTCGTGAACATGTCTGCACAGTTCTCCTTTGTATGCACCTTTTCAAGAGAAACGCCCCTTTCAGTGATAACCTGTCTTACAAAATGATATTTGATTGGAATATGCTTTGACTTACTATGATAGGCCTGATTTTTAGCCAAATGTATTGCACTTTGACTGTCACAAAGTAACCTGATGTTATCCTGTAACCTACCAAACTCACCA
>APFE030273688.1:76419-179448 GCA_000404065.3 Pinus taeda | reverse complement strand
ACTTCTTACAGAATTCTTCAAATTCCTTACTGCAAAACTCTCCACCATTATCTGTCCTCAACACCTTTATCTTCTTCTCTGTCTGGTTTTCCACCAAAGCCTTAAATCCTTTAAACTTGTCAAAGACTTCAGATTTCTTCTTAAGGAAATATATCCATGTATTGCTTGAGAAGTCATCTATAAATGATACATAGTACACAGACTTACCCAATGATGGAACCTTCACAGGTCCAAACACATCAATGTGCACAAGCTCTAATATATGTTTCGTCCTCTTACCACCAGAGGGGAAACTCACCTGATTCTACTTCCCATACACACAATTTTCACAGAAATCAAAATCCAGAGAGCTATTACTCATACCTTCTACCATGCCTTTACCATGAAGTATTCGAAGGCCCTTCTCTCCAATATGTCAAAGCCTTTGATGCCACAGCATGGTCTTTCTCCAGAGACCACTAGATTTTCTGCTCCATTTTCAGGAACCATAGAACTATTGCACCCGTCAACAACAGTGCTACCTTGCAGCTTGTATAGAGTTCCAATCCGAACTCCCCGCATAAATACCAGTGCTCCTCGAACCATCTTGCAGGTATCCTTCTCGAACACTGTCTTTACACCTCATCATCCAACTTGCTTACAAAAATCAGATTTCTGTCCAATGCAGGAATATGCAGAACACCCGGAAGGGTTCTAACCCTTCCACCTTGCAACTTCAACTTTACTTTTCCGCGACCAATGATTCTAGCCTTCCTATCATCTCCTAAGAAGACATCACACCATCGTATTTCTCATACTCGCAGAACCACTCTCTATGGGGAGTGAAGTGAAAGGATGCACCTAAGTCAATCAACCATGCCTCATGATCTACATGTGTACTTGAAGAAGCCAAGTACACATCCCCACCTTCATTTGAGGTGGTTTCCGCTCTGTAGAAGGAGCATCATCAAATCCCTTTCCTTTGTCAGGAGCTTTAGATTTATAGTCCCTTTTGTAGCGCCCTTCCTTTCCGCATTTCCAGCAAACCACCTTTACAGGTTTTCCTAGAGATTTAGATTTCCCTCTAGATTTAGATCTCCCACTCAATGAATTATTTTTATTTCTATTCTGGGACCGTCCTCATATATACAAGGCATCACCATTCTGGCTCTCCATATTTTTCCATCTCATCTTCTCTGTCAGCAAGGATGAGACTATTTCATCAAACTGCAAGGCAGTTGCATTGCTACCTATTGAAATAACCAGACCATCCCACGAATCTAGTAGAGAACACAATAAACTGATGCACTTATCTTCATCTAAAATTTTAATATCAACAGATAATAATTGACTTACCACAGTATTAAATGCGTTCAAATGCTTTGTCACCGAGTCTCCCTATTTCATCCTCAGGTTATACAACTTTTTCCGTAGGAACAATTTATTCACGAGAGACTTAGATTGGTACAAAGTCCCTAAATTTTTGCCACAAAGCCTTCGCCGTATCTTCCCCTAATACATTCAACAATACTGACTCTGAGACACACAATCATATTGTGCTCTTTGCCTTCTGATCCAACTTCTTCCATTCTTCATCGGACACTCTCGTTGATTTAGTACTCGGATCTACTGCGATCCACTGATATTTATCCACCAACAGATCCTCCATCTTGAGTTTTCACAACTCAAAAATCTGACCATTAAATTTCTCGATCTCTATCTTCCACTGCTCGCCATCTTCTTTCACCACCAGAATCGATCTCGTAGATCTCCCACTGAACAAAGTCTACCAGAGGCCTGAGCGAAACCCCTCAGCAACAAAGGCTTCCCCTTGAAGCCAAAATAGCTCTAATACGAAATGTAGGTTTTAACCTCGTACATAAATTACCTGCATACGAATTCTAAAACACAGAAAATAAACAATGCGAGAGCATAACACATAAAACACATATACACAGATATTTTTCCCTAGATCCAAAAACTGGGACTACCAGCTTGATTTTTCATTACGTTCCTTTCAATGTTACAATACATATTTATACATGTCTAAGTATCCAATACCATGGACTGAAAACCATCGCGGCCAAAACCATGGACTAAAAACCATCACATCCAAAACCATGTACGAAAATCATGCACAAAACCATAAGTAGGTCCGCCCAACCTAATGTAGGGTCCAAAAACAAAATTTTATGGGGCCCTGCCCCGAAACCCATAGAGTAGGGTTACCTACACCCCTCAAACCCCCTGTGACCCTCCCTACTACACAATCGGCGCAACGAAGGGGGGCTCTGCCCCCCTTCTAACCCCCCGGTTAACTATGTCGGCTAGTCATGGAAAGAATATAACACAACCCAACAACCGTAAGCGGAATTATAAAATTTCATGCGATTAGCCTTACTGCATGACATGTAGCATGAGAAAACCACTTTTCTCGCATGCTCTCGGGTGGATAATGGTCGTGCAATAATATGCACGATATTGTGTGATAGCAGTTGGATCAAGCAGGGTTGATCAACGGCGGAGATCGATCGAGCTAGTTGGCGATTGGCTGAAGCGATAACCGTCAAATCAAGCAAGGAAGATTGACGGTGGGGATTTAAAGCGCATAAAGTGTTGAGGTGATGCGATATCTGTCGAATCATGCGAGGCAGATCGACGGTGGGGATTTAAAGTGCATAAAGTAAGTGGAAGACTCCACGCGAGGCAGTAGTTAGAGAAAATAATGAATCAGTCGGTGATTGTGAAGGTTGTTTGTGGATCGGACGGCAAGGAAGTGATACATGAAGAATGTGTTGAAGGAGGTTTTAATGGAAAACAATAGGAAAACCAGTGAGGGTGCACAAATAACTGCATCAAATAGCGAACTCCATAGCTCATGTGAGAACTAGAAACCTGTGTTTTTGGGGTTGATGAAGGGTCTCTTCCTCAAGTCATGGTCTCAAAGGGAGGAGATGAGGCCGAGACACTTGTGCACAACCTGGTAGTGATATTTTTCCTCTAGCTAACCTTCTAATTAAAAAACACAATGGAAGTAAACTTAAAGCAAATGCAGCCACTGAAGCAAATGAACAGAAACAAGAAGCTATGTAAACAAATGAACATAATCAGAAATATATACTAGCCTACATGTACAATAAAGAGGATCTTTGGCTGCTCAGGTTGGGCCCTAACCCAAGAGCTTCAACCCTCTAAGTTAACTCAAAGCTCGCTTAAAACAGAACTCATTCTCATTATGAAAACCATGGATTACATAACAAATTGTCACAAGTCTTGCAGCTCAGAAATAAAGCAGAGTTTTTACAATAGAAGTCTGAATCCTGCTGAGGTCCTAAACCTCTCTATTTATACATATAAATTCTCTAACAACTTCCATCCCATTAGGGAGGCTTGGCTCCCCACTCAAGATAACCTGGTTTCTGTCCTTTTCACTTGCTCGACTATCTTCTAGTCTTCAAAGTGATGGTTGTTTGCACTCCGAGCTGATGGAGGAATATTTGAATGGAGGGGTAGTAAATGAGGAGGATTTACCTCCTATAATTTCTCTCCCTTGTCCCTTTCGAGTTTTTACCAAGGTCTTTGTCATAGTTCCTTACTTTTATTCTTTATGCCTGCATTTTTCCTTGCTTTTATCCTTTATTCCTGCATTACATGCACATTAGACCACAAAGAAAAATATCCAACTCTAACTCATCTCGTAAACAAAATATAATCAAAAGTATGCAATAAGTTGTGAGAATAGTTGGTTTGACTAAGCTAGGAGGTGAATTAAGGCCAATTAAGGCCCATATAAGTACCCAATGATAAGGCTCATCAGGGGCCTATTGGGACCGGGTCCCTTGGGTCAAGTTTTGTTAAAATATTGTAAGTCTTCGCATTTTAAGGAGTGAAGCATGAGTAACGAAGGTCACTTGGAGTCAAGGGGCTCAGGAAGGTCAAATCCCCTGAGTTTTATATTGTTTTGAGATATTCCCATAGTTTACGGACCATGGTATCGTAATGGGAAAAATTATATAAAAGGGTATCTTAGCAAGTCTAAGGGGGAATGAATAGAATGGGATTTTGATATGTTATGAGTCTGTAGGATATTTTTGTGTTTTGGCGAAGGGGAAGGCTCCTGTAGCTGAGTGCGCAGATACCTTGGTAAGTTCGCGGCTAAGTGCGCGGGCCCCTGTAGCTTTGTGCGTAGGGTCTAGAAAGTTTGTATAAGAAAGATCTGAAGTAATAAAGAATAATTGAAGAAAATTTGTGTTATATTTGTATACTTAAATGTTCTTTGTATTTACACACACTTGAGTGATAATTATCTATATTTTCGTATTTATTGCTCCGCGAAGATCTGGATCAACTATTATATGTGATTTTATGGATAATTAGATGTTTACACGAAGTAATAACTTTTTTTAATTGAAAAATCATTGTAAGTTTAGAGATTTCACAGATAAAGGTTTGCGAACGTAAGATCAGGCTTGAAACTGAAGAAACGCCTTAACCCCACATCATGCAGCCTTTTGGATGTAGAATCCTAGTTCTAGAATCCCCCAATACTACCTCAGGTGAGACTACACCCTGCGCTACATGGGTTGTTGCTGAAAAGGCCGATAGTGTAGGGTCTTTGTTGGTTATAGGAGCTGACTCTAAACCTAGGTCCAAGCGCCCTCAAGCCAAAAAACCCCCTCAGGCAAATAATAGTCCATAATCCAAATATGTATAAACCATTATGCTTAGTAAGAGTGTTAGAATCATCGACAGCTTAAGGAGGTACTACCACTCTATACCCAACCATAGGCCAACTACATTGCACTCTCTCTTGCAGTTGACCACACAAGAGCCAGATTCAAATTTTGAGGGATTTCTTGCAAAAAGGAAATTCATGGATTAGTCATACACTTATAAGATTGAGTTCATTAACATAATGGTTTAGAAACTACTCTCTAGTAGTAAGCACCATAGTGTCTCACTTATTCTTTGAGTTAAATCACAGGGCTTCAATGAAATTCCAGATGGGGTATTGCTTAGTTCCAAGAGGTTGAATTCACTGCTTAGGTCTTTTGACAATTGTGTTTTCAAAGCAAGCATGATAGGTTTCTGTAGTTCACTGTATAGGTGGTTAAACATCTCTTCCAACAAACACCGTAGTGACTCAAATTTCCACATCCAAGTGGTTTAACAACTTATACAACAAGCACCACAGTGATTTGACCATCCACTTCGACTCCCACTGACCACAAAAACTTAGACAACTCATTCAAGTGGCCTCAAACATAAAATCACAAGGATTAACATCCATGGTCATAAAGCATGTTAGGGTCCTATAATTTTTATGGGATTTCTTGATTATGGCTTATCATTATTATATTTTGGATATTGCAAATAATATTCCATGTTGTAAATTATTTCCAAAAAAAGGTCAAAACCTTAAGAAAAATAAAAAAAATATGCTTGCAAGACGAAATGCGGCATTAGAGGACAATTAAGTATATTTAGATTAAATTAATCACATCGTTTAAATGTGATTAAATAAAAATATAATAAAGGCCTTGGTACTCTAGTTTGATTTTATCGTAGGGTTGAAAACAACAAAATGGGATTTTGTCACATGGGGTTAAACTGTTGTAGCTTTCCCGCTCCTTGATCCTCTCACTCCATAGATCGATGGCCCATATTATGTTCTGTCCCCCCGCCACCATCCGAACTTTACCGTCGGGGGGAGGGGGGGTCTGAAATGGGTGGTATTCAAACCCGCCCCCACCGCAATGTGTCACCATTCCATGATTTCACACCCCCTCGGCCGAAACAAATAAACACCTTCCCCCCCTTCAAAAATTGGTTTCTCTGCCAAGTGATACAACTGTCCTATCCTCTTACCATGTCCTCAATTCATCACCTCTGCTTACCATGTACCTCCATGACACTTCATGCCTCCACGTCATATGTTTGTTTCATAGTCAGTTTAAAATATGTTTTTCCCTATACATCACAATAATTTCAAACGTGGTTTACAGACAACTGAGAACATATTTTCAAAAGCTGAAAGAGGTTTTTGTTGCTAACATCCTTATGCACAACACCCTCTCTCAATTTTGTAACAACTATTATGGTTTGGGAGATGCTAATAATTCTTTAAAGGCATATTTTCCAGAAATTTCCCTTTTTAGTCACCTTTTTACAGAAACTATTGTGTATAATCAGGAACGAATCTTGGGAAACTCGAGAAGATTTTTTTCCTAAGATAATAAACTACAAAAAACTTTCTCCTTTTTGTAACATATACTATGGTTTGGGATATTCAGATGAATCTTTAAAGGCATGTTTTCTCAATTTTTTTTGTTTAGTCATACTTTTGCAGAACAGATTTTGGCCAATAAGAGATGACTCTTGAGAAACTGGAGGAGGTTTGTGTTCCTAAGATGAAAAATTAAAATAAAATACTTCATATTTTACATATCTATTACAAAATGAGAGATACATTTACATCTTTACAACCTATGTTTTGGATTGTGCAAAGTCTTGTTTTAGACATCTTTTTGCAGAGAATATTAGGAACAGATGGAGCTGAAGTTTGGGAAACTGAGAGAGGTTTATGTCAAAAGAATATTTATCTACGATAACCTCTCTCACTTTCCACATATCTATCTTAGACTGAGATATAAAAAGGGATGACTAGACCCTATTTTGTAGAATTTTGGAAGGAAAATGCTCAAAGACAGTTAGCAACCACATCAACTAAGAGTTGCAATCAAATTCGAATTTCTCTTCTTTGTCAACATAAATCCATAATGATAGTTCCAAGTATATACATTAGTTTTGAATTTCCTACATTTCATTTCTATTTGTGTAAAACAGTTTAGGATATTTGTAAAAAGATCTTGAGATTTTGTTCATGATATTTTAGTTTAAGATTTTGTATAAATACTTCATCATTTGAAGTAATAGAGGTTGGGGTTTGTATGAAGAAATATATTTTCCAATGTAAATCTTCTCATTGAGCTCAAATGGACTGAAGATTAATAAAAATACTCTTCACAAGATACTTGTGTTACGATATATTGGTAATGTTATTCTTACTGTAATTGTGTTTTCACTGTTATTCTCTTTATGTTGATCATTTGAAATCTAATTATAAAATAGGAGATGTGAAAAATAAGATATGTTTTTGAACACCTTATTTGGACTTCTTTTACAATCTGTATGTTTTCTTCTGAAGTATGATTGAGAAATTCTTAAATGATTTTCAATCCCTGTTTAAGCACACCTTTTCTCCATTCCATAATTCAATTTAAAGATCCAGTAAGCGTAGCTAGCTTTCCCTGTGATTACTCTTTTGAACTTTTTGTGCAACATCCAACTTTATTTGAACCCATTTCCCAATGGATTCCTCTTGATATTTCATCCAAACCATTTTCAAAATCAAACTCTGAGCCCAATAACTAGCCTGAAAATCCCAGTAAACGAAGCTAAATCTCACAGAGAGATCACTCTCTGAGTTTAGGAGGGCTAGATCCTAAACTCAAAGTGGTTTTGACATTGTGTCCGTGGTTTTTACCTCAACCTTGAAATTATGAAACACTAACAAAGCACATGGATCATAAATCAACTCGTGTTTTTCACATTCATATTTTTCGTACTCCACACAATCCACAACCAACCTTCAATGCTCTTTATCCTTGAGTAGAATGAGACTGCCCACACACTAGGAAGAGAGAAAGAGAGAGAGCTAGAAATCCAACTCCCACACACAACCAATGACCAATCAATACAACATGAAAATTTGAGATGGAGAGTTCCCTAACTCAAAACTAACAGTTGAGAATAAAACATTGATTCCTATTTAGGTGAATCCAAGCCAAGACAAACATGAAATCTTGAGTGAACCAACACCTCGATCTTCCTTCATCATGCGTATATGTATCATTCTCTCCATACCTTATGTGTTCTAGATGGTGCAATATTCGATCATGTTTATTATCTAAGGGTCGTTCTTGATTGTATCCTCAATATACGAAGGGGAAAGGGGAATGGGAATCACATGTACCCCTTTCTATGAGATAACCATATTTCTTGGGAAATATTTTTTGCATTCAACTAATTTAAATTGAAATTCCTTTACATGGGCCAAATAACCTTCAATTATTTCATTATATAAGGGATATAAAAATATAAATATTTCTCAATTTATATAACCTAAATATCATCACTTTTATCAAACAAATTCTTTAGCTTCTTCGAAACAATAGAGATCAACTCCTTGTCAAATTGTATCTGCCAACTTTCATCAACTTTATTAAACAATGTCTTCAATTTATTCAAGACATTATTTAGACAATTGATCCAACTTATATGAAAGTAAATATCCCTAAATATGTAGTTCATTATGGCTCCTATATCCTTATCCTTATTCCCATCGAAAACAAACTTCTATCGGTCATCCTTAGATCTAGAATCATAGTAGTTTATCTGTAAATGGTTGTGGATATTCCTCTAGAAAAACTCGTCCCAATAATTCTTTTATTATCCTCAATTATTTTATTGTGGGTTTATTTTCTTATACCTTAAATTTATTATCAATAACATATTTCTCAAATTTGTCAAAATGGAAGATCAAGCAAATGAACCCACCATCCACATAAATGAACAAAAGAAAACCTAAAATGGGATAAATCCTAGCTAGAAGGTGAGGCATATTCTTTGTTATTTTTCCTTAATTATTTAAATGAAAATATAAAGAATGAGGAACTCACTATGGAGTTGAATTTGACACCATGACCTAAATTGCTGCTACAAAATCTTCTTTTTCCTCTATTATGCTCTCAAATCCCACTCCTAGACATTTTAGTTAACTATGGAACATGTATAATGCTAAGGAATGGAACCCCTTTTTTCCTCCTATTAGCCTAATAGTCATCTAGGGTTAAGGATTTTTCATGCCTCAACTATTAATTATTTTAAGGTTTTGGACCTTATAAAGTCTTCTTGAATGTCCGCATATGGCTAGCCTCACGTGTATCGTTAATTTGGATGACATAACATCCACTCAGTACCATGGTGGTCAACAAGGTAGGTCAACTTGAGGGAGGCATAAATTTTGTATATGAACTCTAATTGAGATAATTTTCATGCCATTAAAAGTTTCCTAGTGTATAAATTAGTGTTGAGGGGATAAGACATGTTATCACAATTTTTTTACCTCAAAAAGTGTCATTTAATTCCTCAAAATGGCTCTAAAAGGTTTCAAACCCCAAATTTCCAAACTTGGACATGCCACTGAAATGGGCCCTGTAAACCAATTCATCCAATTTTTCACCTAAAAAGTACTAAAGTAGAGAAACAAATATATATTAATTTGAACCAGGTAATTCTTGGAAGATTGTAATGGAACTTTACTCTTCAATAAGGTTTTCATATATTGTGCTCAAATTCCATAATTGTGGGTATTCAAAACCACACTATCTAGCTTGGAACACATACTAACGATTTACTAATATAATCCCAAATTTGTTTGTAAGTGCCAATATACTAAAAAAATCCAAGTAGTTAGGAACATTGATAACCTTCACTAGACTTGTAGGAAATAGACTAGATATCAAACCACTAGCTTTGATATAATGTCGGAGAATTAGAGGATCAATTAGATTAAAGAGTATTATTCCAAGATAGATGTGGTGATTAAGGACACCATCACAACATTTAATTTCAATCGAACATAGCTAAGCATACAAATAAGCATATGATATAAAGAGATTTCCATACACTTACACATTTAGATCGAACCGTAGGACCATCTTCTAAAACACCAACATGTAACCAACTTCCTTGAATTAAGGAAGAAAAGGTCCACATAGATTGTTTATACAAAATAATGGCCTTCTTAATTTCTATTTTTTTATGTACTCCAATTGATTGCTTTGTTCTAATTGGCCATCTAGTCAAATTCTTCGTCAGTCTCCTAGTTGACCCAGTCAAACATTCAATCAATCGCCTAGTTAACTATTCTAGTGTAACAACTAATTGTCTCTAGAAAATATAGAGGTGTGGTGAACTAGGAAATCATGTTGTCCAACAATGTTGTTACCATTTAACTTCTTAATGTCCATAGTGCAACAATAATAGTTGTAATTACCCGGCAAACATCTAAACTATTTTTGTTTTGTAGATTTCCCAAACAAAGAGGATTTCTTACCTACAATTTTTTATACACTCTCATGTCCCTTTACATGTTTAGTATCTTAGAAACCAAACAATTTTGTTTCCTCTTTTAATTTTGTGTCCAATAGATTACCAACTTGTGTAATATTTAAGCCTATGTAATATTTATTTTTTGCTCAAATTTCATTTAATTATGTTACCAAAATGTTTTATCAATGTCCAATTAGAATTAAAGTCCCTAAATTCATCATTTAGGTTTGCATCCAAATTCTCTGAAAGGTTTCCACCTTTGTGTATACCACTATGATTTCCAATTATTTTTTAACCTAGAGATGGGACAAGTTCTTGCGATGGATGGTTATATTCCATCATACATAATATAATCAACTTTTTACATGTGTACTTATGAAACATGTGTTCAAACAAAAAATTACTAATATGTAAATTATAGTGAAATATAAATCAAGATTGTGAGCATGTGATATCCATTTTGTAAACATAGTTAAAAATGATCAGTTTTCCCTAAAAATAATGCCCTAAATAATTTCTAATTAGATGCACCATATATCAATGGGTTTACCTAAACATCGATAAATGGGTTGGTAAACACACTCCCCAATGATATCTATACCAACATCAAATACATTTTCTTGTGGGGTATTGTCATGTTCTCTCATTTTTTCTCATTTCATATTCATTCTGTTTTTAGCGAGTCTCTTGCATTTCATATTCATTAATTTGTTTGCAATCATAATTTTTGTTTGAATTTTTCCTTGTTCCTTATATCGATTATTAAATTAATAGCTACATTATAAATTGTTGTAAATTTCACATAAAGTTTATCAACTTAGCATAAACCATATGAGTATACTTTTTTTTTTTTACTTTTTTGGGTTTTTCTTAATGCAAAGTATGTAAATTGTGTTGTTACTTGAGCTACAATAAATTCAAGGTTATCTCCTAGATCAAGGTCAATACCTTCATGAATAATTTGAGCTTAGCACAACAAGAGCTTGATTAGGGGATAATTTTTTTTGACACAAATGATTAGGTTTATATTAAGTCTTCATGGATACACATTAGAAAAAAAACCAAGAAATAATTACAATTTATCAGTTGATGCATATTCTGCAAGAGGGAACATGGACAAACACTTGATACCATGTACTAAAAACATATTTTAAACATACAATCTGAGCGTTAATATAGCAATTGTAAATATGATATAATTGGCCTCCCAAAGAGAAAACTTTACGAAAAGCAATCGTTTCCTCAAGAATGGGGGTCAATTGACATTTTATTTGATGGGCCTCCAAAACTTCCACTGTCTAAACTTCGTTGGTCTTCTTCATTTTGTTGGGCTTGGATATTAACAATGTGGTGATGTAATAATTCATTCTCATCTTCTAGCTAGTTAACATGGGGTTTGAGTTGCCTGAGTTTTGAGTTGCCACACTTCGTCCATTAGGAAGTGAATTGAATTATAATGTTGTTGGATATCCTGGCGGAGATCATCATTTGTTGCATGATGGGCAACCATAGGGTGATGAAAATACTAGTAGATATTGGAACCTCTTGGCATTGTATGGAGATAGGCAAAACAATCGATGTGTCTAGTTGCACTGAAGAAGGGGCATCGAGTCAAGGAGCATGAGTTTATAGAGAAAAAGGGAGTGGGATTGAAATTGCAAATAGAGGGGAGGTGAAACTTGACTTGAAAAGAGCACAACTAGAGGACATTTGTGTAGGAGAAGGAGTCAGGGGAGCCTGAGAAAGTAGAGCTTTCCAAGGAAGGAACTAAATTATGCATTCTTTAAAAATTGAACCAAGTAAAAAGGGAACATATATCTGATTGAGGAAAACCCAAAGCTCCAAGGGGAAATTTCAATTAAAGCATAAAAGTATAATAAAAGTTTGGTGCTTCTCTTTTAGCTAAACTACGAACTCAAAGGCCACTGTACATTTTTAAAAAGTAATTTCAAAATTAAAAGGATATAGAGAAGCCCATACCATTGAAGAGAAGATCACTGAATTCAAAAATTGATATGCCTTGTATCTCTTTTCAACCACATAATCTATGGATTTACTTCCTTCCTTTTGTGTAGCCATGTGAACCACTAGAGAAACCAAGCCGAAACTAACATTAAATATTAGGAATGGTGAGGAATAATTTTGCATCGCAGAGAGGATGAGGTAAGGGGGCGACTTGAATTCCTTCATTCTTGTAAATATCAAATAAAAAATGAATCCACCTCAAACTAGGAATATTACCTCTCCTCAATTGTTGGAAACAAAGGCAATTCTCCTAGAAATTATTCGAATGAAGTCCTTGTATGGCTAAATCTTGAGGGGAAATTTCCCCACACTCAAGAATTTGATTCAACCTTCAATTGTAATGAATTTCCCATCATTGAAACCCTCTTATAAGCTTGAGAGAATATTATTTTTTTACCAGAGAACTGGTCTTCTATAGAAATATTGATCCGAACTTAAACATGAATGCAACAACTTATAGATATAATCTTAAACACATATATGCAACATAAAAACAATTCATTTGATTAATAGAAAAGTATTGAACTATGCTTACAAACAAAATGGAAATAAGATAGCTCGGGCGATGGTAGCTTATCTATGAGAAGAGATGTGGCAGTTGCATGCCTCTGAACTATGTTACAATGAGGCTCAAGGGCATATTTATTATTGGAAAACTTGAAAAAAGCCTAGACAACCAAAACACTAACCCAAGAGATGTAACACCAAGAATTTGTGGGCCTCGTTGGGCAGCCAACTTTCCGGGGTCATAACTTGGTCATATTATCTCCATTTGCATGTATGATACCTTGTTGGAAAGGCCTTGCCGGGTACTATAGGTTTTGCTGTCGCTGCAGACCCCAAAAATAGCCTTTTAGGGGGTCAAAACTACTCCAGAAGTTCAGAACCAAAAAAACTACTAAAAATAGTAAATGATGAAAGAAACAAGGAAACAAATAAACTGAATTTGGGGTCTAGGTGGAATAGGTGGGTGGACGCCAATATCCACTTGGATCATTCCTAACCCCTTAGGGAGCAATGGTCACCATTGTGTGAAGAGCTTCCATGAGGTGAGGAAATTTCTGTTGAACCTAGTCCCTGGTGAAGCACTTTCCCTATTGACGGAGTTGACCTACTTTGAAAACTTGATATAACTGTATCTTCTGTTGGCGAGTGTTCTTGATCTGTGCGTCCATGACCTAATTAGTTGTGGCATGTTCCATGCAGTCTCTATTGAGCTCAGTTGGTGTGAGTTGTTCTACAATGTCAGATGTGTCCAACAATGGTGGAAAGAATGGTCAAAGTTGATCTACATTAAACACTGGGTGCAGACAAAGGAACATTGGGATTCTGAGCTCGAAGGCACTGTCATTGAAAACCTTGGTGATGGTGTATGGTCCATATCGAATCAGGCGAAGCTTGTGGTGGGGTCCAACAAGACCCTGATTCTGCAAATGTAGCCAAAATTTGTCGCCCACTTGGAACTTGTGCGACACTCGATGCTGATCATGACACTACTTGTACTTAGCATTGGCTGTGTCCAATATATCATGGACCTATTAACGGATGTGTTGAATGCACTCAGTGAAGCTCTCAGCCCTTTCAACTTCAGACTGAATGTGAGCTAAATCTACCTGAGTGGCTGCAAATTGTATGGCCACATCAAAGGGGAATAATGGCTGAAATCCCAGCCCTATCTGAAAGGGGATGTAGCATGTTGAGCTATGGAGAGCTCTATTGTGGCTATACTGGACATAAGGGAGTCTTTCATGCCACGTGTGTGGATGCTTCAAGCTGTACATGCACTGAATGTGTACGACCATCCTATTGACAACCTCTTTTTGGCCATCAGTTTGGGGATGGAAAGACATGGATTTAGTAAGTCTTGTATCCATCATCGACCAAAGACTTGACCAAAATGAACTCAAGAATTTGGTGTCCCTATCTGAGATAATGGACTGTGGGATCCTAAAGTGTACCCACACTCGCTCAAAGAAGAGATTATCAGTGGACTCCACTGTGATACTCTTCTTGCAGACCGCCATGATGGCCATCTTAGAGAATATGTCACCGACCATGAAAATGCAATCGTTGTCATGCTTAGTAGAAGGAAAGCCCGACAAGTAGTCAATGGAGACAAATTCCCAAGGTCAGGTAGGAGTAGGTAGAGGAGTATACAAGCCTTTCTTCTTGATGGTTGGTTTGAAAATGGCACATGCTATGCAGGTTATAATGTAATTTGCAACATCTTGACAAATTTTCGGCCAATAAAAATACTTCTGCAATACGTCGTTGTTTTCCCTACTCTGAAATGTCCAGTTACCTAACTATAGTGTGCCTCTCAAATCATCTTGGCACACTCACTTGAAGGAAAAAAGATGTGTCATAGGTGGCATAAGAGTGCATCCAGAAGGTGAAAATTTGGAACTTTCTTCCCTTCTAGGAGTGTCTTGTATATGCTGTTGAATTCTGGATCACTCTTGTAAAGATACATCCACCCAAATGTCTCATTCCCACAAGATTTGAGCACAGTGATCAACGCCATGGCTGGTGGTTATCTGAGGCAATCAAGGACGTTATTTGTGTTGCCCTTCTTATACTTAATGTTCAAATGGAACTATTGCAGATAGGTGGACCATTTCTGATGGAAATCATTCTGCAACTTCCCTTGTGTCTGTATGAACTGTATAGGATGGTGGTCTCCATGGATGACTGTTTCCTTCACCATAATGTAATGCCTCCATTGACGGATGACCTGCATAATGGAATACATTTCTTTGTCATAAGTGGGTTACTTTTGAACTGTGTCTGAAAGTGTTTCACTGTGGTAAGCCACTAGATGCCCATGCTAAGTAAGAACCACAACAATAACATAGTCGGAGGCATCTGTCTCAATCTCAAATGGTTGTTGCAGGTATGGTAATGTGATTATTGGTGCAAAACAAAGACGATTTTTCAACTTGGAGAATTATTTTTGTTGGGTTTTCGACCAAAAAACTTTGCTTTAGCTCTACCCTTGGTGACTTGACTTAAAGGCTAAGTGATATGAGAGAACCCCAAAACGAACCTCCAGTAGAAATTGGCAAGACCCAAAAAGCTATGGAGATTTGTTAGAGTGGTTGGGGCTGATCAATCCCGAATGACTTGTATCTTGGATGGGTCCACATGTACACCCTGCTCATCAATGATGTATGCCAGATATTGAACCTAGGTCAAGCCAATTGTTCATTTCTCCAAGTTAGCACACAACTTGTGTCATCGTGGGGTTTGAAGGACTTGTCGAATATGGTGTTGGTGCTCTTCCCAACTCTAGTTGAAGATCAATATGTCATCTAAATACACCACCACAAATGAATTGGTGAAGGGCCGCAAGATGTCTTCCATCAGTCTCATGAAGGTTGCGAGGGCATTCATCAATCAGAATGACATGACCAACCATTTGAAAAAGCCCTCCTTGAATTTTAAGGTGGTCTTCCACACATAGGAGGGTTCGATAGGCACCTGGTGAGAACCTGACTTAAATTCAATCTTGCTAAAATATTTGGCCCCTTTGATTTGGTCCAGAAGGTCATCAATCGATGGGATTTGGTACCTATTCTAGACAGTGATCTTGTTCAACGCCCGATAGTCAATATAGAACCTCCAGGTCCCATCCTTCTTCTGTACCAATATAATCGGGCTCCCACAAGGTGATGAGCTTGGCCTGATGTGCCCTTTCTGCAATAGTTCCTGAATCTGCTTCTTGATCTCATTGTTCTCTAAAATAGTGTGTCGATACATTGGTCCATTGGGAAGTGGCACGCCCGGGGTCAGACCGATGAATTGATCTGATAGTTTAGAGGTACCCTTGTGGGTGAGGTGAAAATATCCTTGTACTCCTCCACAACCTTGTCCAACTGCTGTTGTTGTGCATGGGATCCCTTCCTAGAAGTCGTGGCCACAACCTTCATCTTGCCCTAGGGGAGAATCATAAGGAAAACAAATTTCCTGGTTTGAGAAATGATCTTACTCCATTTATTTGTAGTGATCAAAGATATGGTGGTAGGTGGGGCTACCTACGATATTCTGTACAACTTATTAGCCAAAGTAATAATCACAAAGTGAGGTCTAGACTCATATACATCATGTCGCTTCCACAAGTATGGTTGTCCTAATAATACATCACAAACTTCAAGAGGACAAACGTCACTTAGTACCTCATCCGTCAATGGCTTGATGATGTAGGGAAGGTGACACTGGTCGCTGACACAAATATCTTGTCCTTGGTGAAGCCACCCAATGGTGTATGACTGTGGATGTGTTGTAGTCTTTAGGCCCAGTAGTTTCACAACCTCTGCTGAAATGAGGTTCTTTTGGCTCCCACTATCGAAAATGAACTACAGTGGAGAACCCTTCACCCACATCTATGAGTGGAAGAGGCATTCCCCCCCCTCTGTATCTTTAGGCTCAATCTTCTGAATCTTGGTGGTAGCCACTAATGGGCTTATAAATTAGACATAAATTAAGGCCCATGCCTCTAATTTAAAACATAAATTAAGTCCTATGACCATCCTTCAGCACATTAAACCTCTCTTTTTGCATTGGATAATTTATTTTTAACTTTAATATATTCATTAGGAAGGTTTATGAATAATTGGATATTTGTGCCTAATATTATTTATTTTTGTGGAATATTATGAGAATATTGGGCAGATTATGAAGAGTTGGAGGAGGAGATAATTTAGGGAATTGTTCCCTACTACTAGAGGATCAATAATAAATAATAATTCAACAAGATATTATGGAATTATTGTAGAAATTGTGGAACTCCAATGATTGAGAAAATATAGGAATGTGTTCCACTAATCAAGGGCGCAGATCCACCAATCAAGGGAGCAGGTCCACTAATCAAGGGATTTCGGTGGGGAAATATTCCTCCATCCATGGGGAATGATTCTTAATCATTTTTTATAAGTACCAATTTGAATGTTCCTCTAGGGAATGATTGAGAAAATCTAGGAATGTATTCCCTACCATTTAATGCAAATTCCTAGTATTGGGGACTAGATCCACTAATCAAGGGATTTTGGTGGGAAAATCTTCCTCCATCCATGGGGAATTATTCTTAATCATTTTTTATAAGTACCAAGTCTAATTTTCCTCTAGGTAGAGATTTTCATTAGTGTTATTGTGGAGAGAGCTTGTATTTTTGCAACTACATTGTATTTTCTTACAGGGATGTAATTCTATTGATGAAAATAATGAAGATTGGTGTCATGTTCGGCTTCTAAATCTTGTTCTCCTCCATAGTTTTCTAAGTGTCCTTGGTCTTGGTCATCTCAGGAACCTCAAAGCCCTTTTGTATCATTTTCTTTCCTTCTTTTAATTTCTTATTCACATGCATCTCTAGTTTTTATTTCTTTCTATTTCTACATTTAGTATTAATGATTTCTTGTTGTAGGATTGAGTTAAATGGTTGATTTAAGTTCTTTTGCAGGATTACAAGCATTATTTCATCCTTGGAAAATCTTTTGAAGTTCATAATAGTCACTGAGTTGCTTGGATTACTCTTCTTATTCCCAAATCTAGATTGTTGGACCTCCTTTTTAGCAAAGAACAGTAAATTTTTGTTTTTTTTTAGAGCATGCTAACGAGCTTCAATCGACTTGATTGTACTTGAATTAGATCAAAAAAACATTATAATTCATAACAAAAATCAGCCCATTGAATTTTCACTTGATTTGGTTAGGCATTTTTTAGATTTACTAGCTCACTAGTTCTCACATTTCTAGATTTTTCAACTAGTAATGTTTATTTTTATTTTTATTTTGCATGGGTTAACATAGGTCTTTTTGAGTGATTCCAATTGGAATAGGGATATAATACATCCTAGTTAATAACAAAATTTTTCCTATCCAATTTGGATTTTATTTTCTTGGTCATTAAACCCCCGCCAATTTCATCATTTCACAAGGAAACTTCTCCAATCTTTTTGAGCAAATCCATCTATCTCCCAACTTTGGTTTTGAGTTCTAAGTGATCCTAGGAATTTTCCTGCTCCATTCCATCCATCACACACCTTTCCTAGGCCTCCTAGCACCACCAAAACCTCACATTTTTCTCTCGGTTGTATCCTGTTGGTTTTCCTGAAATGGCCTGTTTTGAGGCCGAATTGAGGGAAAACCTCTAGGAAGTCACCAAAAGCCCCCCAAGTGTATCCCATACCACCCAACCATCTCCTAACCTTTCCATACAACCTCCAACATCCTTAATTCACCTGCCACATCACCAAATTAAATTAGTTTGCATATTTGATTTTGCATGAAAAGACAAAAAGACAAAAACAGATTTAATTCAGTCCCTTTACTTGGACATTAGTGATGTTTGATGCTTCTTACTTCCATGCTTAGATACTATTTGGTTCATGACAATTTAGAATTATTGCAAAGCATAGTTTCTTGGCACTTAATTAGGAAATGGTGTGATTTAGCATTGAATTTCCGTCTCTTTCCTTGTACTTTCTTTCTTGCAATAGGTTAAGGTTCCATTTCGAACAGTTAATTTTCTGCAATTATTGTAGGATTTGACTTCAGTACATGCATTCCATTACATCATGACAACAAAGGAATGACACATTGTATGCTGCACATATAGTGCTGACACCTCTTAAGTTTGTATGAACCCCGTGTTGATAATTAACGTCGGTAGCCTTGGGAATTGCAACATTCTTGTTGCAATACCGAGGCTCATGAATTTTTAGCACCATTGCTAGGGAGGTATCAAAGTATGCATTTTTTTCTTCCCTAGTTGATTCATTTCTATTCACTTTTTTCAAAAACAAAATGTTTGCATTAGGCATATTTAATTTCAAAAGTAGAAAATTTCATTGCATTATAGTTTTCATTCAATCATAAAAACAAAAAAAATGTATCCAACACCAACCCACCCCCCCATTTGATCACATGGTGCAGTAAGATCCATATCACCATTCACGTTTGTAGGTAGAAGAATAAGATGGCAAAGAATGTAGAAGAAATGGATGGAGATGATGATAATGAGGAAGATCCTCTCATATTTCCCATTCAAGATACTGATGGTAGTGTGCACATGAAGAACATCCCTCCATCTTTTCTTCCAAAATTTCATGGTCTAAGGTCATAGGATCTGAAAACCTTTCTCTTTGAATTTGAAATTGTTTGTAGATCTTATGGTTACTTATTAAAAACTCAAAAATTGATATTGTTTCCGGCAACATTGAAGGATAGAGCTGTTAAATGGATCATGAGTTTAGGGACTAATTCAATAAGATCATGGAATGATATGCAAAATATATTTATAAAAAAATACAAAGATCATGATCTTAAAGAAGAAATCTTTAGAATGAATCAAAGAGAAGATGAGAGCCTTGAGGATCTAATAGAGAGGTTCATGTACAATTTTAAGAGGGGAAAACTACATCATTTATGACCGACACACTAAAAACCCTCTTACATAGAACTATTAGGGATGAGTGGATTGATCTCCTTAATCTCATGAGTAGAGGTGATGTATATCAATGGTCATTTGATGAAATTTGTGAAACATGCAAACACCTATCAAGAGGAAAAACAAGAGTAGGTAAATCAACATCAAGATCGGTAAGTCAAGCTAAACTTGGAAATTTGTTTAATGACTTTAAAACATAAATTCTTAGAAATCTAACCAAACAAGTAAAAATGTTAAGAATACAAAATGAGCAAAAAGAAGATGTTTGTGTTGTCCATGCAGAATCACATGATGTTAAATGTTTCTCCTTGTTACCAAGGTTGAAGGAAGTTCACCAAGAGGACAATGGAGCAAGTCCATTGCCAATGCAGCAATGTTATGTAGTTCCAAGAGGACCATGGCAGCCGATTCAATCTGATATGATGCAAGGGCCTAATTCACAATTTCAAGCTTATGCACTGTTGAAATGTGGCAACAAGAATATTCCAATTTTAATTTGTCCTTGAATTAAAATTGAGAATTAAAATTCGAATTTAGTCTCACCGGCTTCTTGAAAAATAATTAACTAATTCATATTGAGTTAATTAGTTGGAGAAATTCAAGCTTGAAGTCTTTGTGAAGTCATGCAACAGTTATACCTTAAATTAAGGAGATTATCCCTTAATTAAGGAGATTAGGATGAGTTGTAATTAGTTAGCTCAATTAACTGAGTTATGTCCAGTTAATTAGTTCCAAACCATTTGAGGAACTAATTTCAAATTCATTCAGTTAATGCATGCATGCATCAAACTAGTGTACTCTAGATAACTGAAGATTGTCTCATCGATAACTCATGCATGTCAGTTTAGAGAAAGACCCAGTTGAGATTAAAGGCAGGGACAATGTACTATCAGTTGTTAGGATTTTCCTATAAGGAAAACTCTTGCATGTAGAAGGAATTCATTCCTTGATATTTTCATAGTTTTGTAGTGTGTTGGAGCAGTGTGTGAGATCAGTGTTACACAAGGTTACAATTGGATCACCCAAGGAAAACTGCGCAAGGAAATAGGAGGCTTGGAGGGCAAAGGACAAGGCATATGAACAGTCTATTTCTCTGTCAGCATCAATGAGGGATTGTGCTGAGAGTTGGATAGCTGTAAGAGCTAAAGATTTGTGTAATCTTGATATATTTCCACTTGTATGATAATACAGATAGTGAGGCTTTTAGCTGAGGCTTTCCCTAGAGTATTAGTATGTGTTTCATGTGTATTGTTTCCTCTGCTAGTTATATGTGTTCTGCTTAATCTTTCTCAAATCTATTAATCTTCTGCAAGTTTGACAGTAGAAGCAGATTATAGTATTTTTCTTTGGTATATTGCATTATCGAGTTAATATATAGTTAGATTTTCTACATAGATCTCAGAGGTATATTTGTAGAGAATTTGCAGAATTTCTACATGGTATCGGAGCAAAGGTGATTGAAGCTATGAACAGTATACTGAGAAGGTAAATTTGAAGTTTGAAGTTCTTGGTTGTAGGTGAAAAATCAAATTCTTATCATACTTCAAAGTTCACCAATGGCGTTCAATGGCTTGAGACTCAAGTATGCTCTGGATGGCAGCTCGAATTACATAGCATGGAAAGATCACATGGAGGTTGTATTAGAAGACAATGGCTTGAAGGAATTCATTGATCAAGAAATCCAAAATACAACAACTACTAACGCACAATAATTGGTTGAGTGGAAGAAGTGTGTGGCAAAGGAGAGATAGATCATCCTAGAGGGAGTTTGAGACCATATTGTCCCGAGTCTCCATGGAAAGGATACTCCATTCTCAATGTGGAAGACATTGAAGGATCTCTACCAGAACAATAGTGACCAGAGGAAATTGGCGCTCAAGGATAAGCTTCAAAGAATCAAGATGCAAAAGGGTGACATTATTTCCACATACCTGAAAAAGCTCACCACCTGTAGAGATGAGCTTAGTAGTGTGGGAATAACTACTGTCGATGATGATATGGTGAGCCTCGCTCTCCTCGGCCTTCCAAAGAGCTAGAATAGCTACCAGGACTCTGTGAATGGAAGGGAGAAACTACCAGATTGGGAACAACTGTGGTCAGATCTGATGCAGGAGGAGATTAGGAGGAGCACAAGAGATGGTTCTTCATCTAAGCATGATGATGAAGAAAATCTTGCCTTAGCAAGTAAGGCAAGGAAAGGGAAAGAGAAAAGGAAGACTTCCCATTCCAAATCGAATTCTTCTCATGGAGGGAAGAAGATTGACAAATCTAAAGTGAGATGCTTTAATTGTCATGAGGTGGGACATTATGCAACTAATTTCCCATTGAAGAAATCCAAGAAGGGATCCTCGAAAGTATCAGAAGGTGAGGCATTAGCCTTTTAGTTCGAATTGGATTTCACCCTCATCGCATGTATGGTTTCATAGATGGTGGGTTTTGTTTGGTATCTTGACCTGGAGCCTCATTCCACATGACTGGCGATAAAATTTGTTCAGTACCTTGGAGGAGAAAGACCTAAAAATGTGCATAAATATGGGTGATGACGGAAAGTACAGTGTTTCAGGAGTGGGCACGGTTGCTTTTCAGAGGGAGCATGGATCTCCTCTCACCTTGACTGATGTGAAGTATGTGCCTGGACTGAAGAAGAACTTGGTATCTGTTGCAATGTTGGAAGACAAAGGCTATGATGTTGTCTTCAATAAAGGAAAGGCGTTCCTAAGACACATAGCCACAGGTCAGACCAAGAGGATTGGGATTTAGGTGAAGAATATCTATAAACTGGAGGTAGATGATTGTGCTTCATTGAGTTTGAAAGCAGAATTGGTGCAAAGCCAAGACAATGGCAAGTTATGGGACAAGCGATTGGGCCATTTGCATCATGGGGCCTTGAAGATAATGCAACAGATATCTACTGGACTTCGCACAGGTAAAATTGAGCAAGTTGACACATGCAAAGGTTGTACCTTAGGAAAGTACGCCAAGTATTCCTTTCGTGATAGAGACAATCGAGCAAAAGCAATCTTAGAGCGAGTTCATACTGATGTCTGTGGACCATTCTCGACGGCATCCATGGTGAAGAAAAGGTATTATGTGGTTTTCATTGATGATTTTTCTCATGAATGCTGGATTTATTTCATGCAGAAGAACGATCAAACCTTCTCAAATTTTTGTGAGTTCAAATCTTTGGTTGAGAAAGAATCAGGAAAAAAGATCAAGGCCTTGAGAAGCGAAAATGGTGGAGAGTATGTCTCTCAAGAGTTTAAGGACTTCTGTGCAGTGGAAGGAAATAAGCGGGAATTGACGAAACCTCATAACCCAAATCAAAATGAGTTGGTCGAAAGGAATAATAGAACGATTGTGGGAGCAACACAGATGATGCTACATGACCAAGGCCTAACACTTCATTTGTGGGCTGAGGCATGCAACGCAGTAGTCTATTTGCAGAATAGAAGCCCACATCGCAGACTTGGGATGAAGACACCATAGGAAGCTTTCTCCAGTAAGATACCAAATGTGGGTGACTTCAGGATCTTTGGCTCATATGTATATTACCATGTGACCAAGGATTCCCAGAAGAAACTTGAGCTGACAGCTGAGTTAGGAATACTTGTGGGGTACACTGATACACCTCACAACTATCGGGTGTACTTGCATACCAGTCGGAGGATAGTGGTTCATAGAGATCTCAAGTTTGATGAGTAGAAGGCCATGCTAGTTTCCCTTGAGAGGGAGCTTCAACTATAGGCTAAGGTGGAACTATTGGTTCCTAAGGATGAGGAGCCTCAGACTGATGTGGAGGAGCCACATGTAGAGGTTCCAAGAGTGGAGACATCCACTAAAGCAAAGTCTTCCCGAGAGGGGTGGAAGTGAACAAGAGAAGCTGACAGATTGTTGATGGATGCGAGAGAGAATGTGGGAGAACCATCATCTCAGCGTAGACAGAGGAGGTCACCTGAGTGGTACAATGGTTACATGGCCCTTGTTGGGGAATGTGTTGAGACCGAACCATCTTCTTTTGAGGAAGCAGTGCAACAACCGATTTGGGTTGATGCTATGGTGGAGTAGTATCACTCCATAGTTCAGAACAATTTTTGGGATTTGGTTCTATTGAAGGCTCAAAAAATTGGGTCTCCAACAAGGGGGATAACCACCCGGTCTGGACCTTAATGCAGCTCCTTTTCCACTTGGAATAGTGGCTCCAAATGGCGGTGATGGGACTAGTTTCCCAATCTATTTATGATGTGTGTGCGCTAGCGGGATGATGTTTTTCTTTTTGGGGTTTTATGGGGTAAATACTTATTCTAAATCTAATCTATCTTCTAACTATTATATGCAATCTATCATAATCAAAGAAAACATCTAATTCTAAAACTATCTCAGGAGTAACGTTTAGTTATGCGATCTAAAATAGTTTCTAAAAGAAATTGATAATTAAGATCATTCAACCACCGTAAGAAAAGGATCCAATTAAAAATGATTTTTCATATAAAAAGTTAGCCGAAACAATTATGAGAAATATATCACCTAAGAGTCATTCATATATTCAGCATAAAGAGTAAGTCATCACCATACAGAAGTGCAATAATGATAACTAAACATTTCAAACTTTCATATATAAATAAATGAAAATGATTTATTGCTTAACACATAAGTAAAAAGTATTAGAAGATAAAAATAACATTTGTAATAAGTTCTACTCATGAGCTGCAGCAATATAGATCTATCTTCAAATCACTTAACATCCACTAGGAGTACAAAAGTACAATTCAATAGCAGATATTAAACTCATATAGAAAATAAATCTCGTTCCATTACTTTATCAAAACCTCATCAATGGGGGGGCACAATGCACGTTCTGAAGAATTGTTTTTGATAAAAATCCGGACCCCTCTCTAAATGCATGAGAGGGGTTTAAATACTACTCTATGAAATATAAAAAAAAGCATTACAAAAATAGATGAGGAGGTTTAACGACCTACCTCATTTAAAGCAAAAATAAACTGAAACAAAAATAAACTATATCTATGATAAATCCCACATATGATCCTTTAGATTGCAAATATCAAGCATCGGTTTCAAGAGTCTCGATTGTTCGACTTTAGCTTTTAATTTTCCTACAAATACGGCGTTTGAAAGAGCTGGAACTATCTTCTCGGCAGAGGTTATGAGGCACTTCAGGGTCATCCATTGGGTATGTGGTTTTACCAAGTACTGCCAGTATGTTTCCCAATTTAACTTGTTTACCTATTTAATCGCCTCTTCCCTTTCCTCTTCTATTTGTTTCCACTCTGTTTGAAGCTGCTGTGCCTTTGGAAGGAAGCCTGGGGTGGTCTCTGCTACCAAATTGGCCTTGTGCAGATTTTCATTTATGCACTCAATGATACTGTTCGCTGCTGCCGCTACGTCTTCCATTTCCTGTTCTGCTTCCTTTAGCCGAGAATCCCATTTCGCAAATAAAATCTCTTTGTGTGATTCATCGATTTTGGGCATGTCTGCTCTTTTCCCTTCCTCATATCTCTACCAGTTCAAGAAGTCTAAAATCTTCTTAAAAATCAAATCATATTCAAGTCGTAATTCTACGACTTAATTTGTAATATTATTGCTCATTTCGCAATGAAAATTCCATTGCCAGATCTTCTGGCATAGTAGTTCTTTCTGTTGCAAGAGCTAGGAATTAAGAGCAAGTGCTTCTGTGATAAACTCCCCAATTTTGGGATTGTCTTTATGCAGTTCTATCATACATTGTAATTGTTCTTCTTTACTAGCCAAACTACTTTGATGTGCCAATTGCATTTGCTGGAAGTCTTACTGGAGTTTTTCCAACTGTGTTTCTGCTTCTTGATTGATGCTGACTTGTTATAACTGATGTTCCAAAAACAAAATCCTATATTCCTTTTCTTTAAGTAATAATTGAACCTCTGCTGCTTTATTAATAGTTTTTGAAGCGTAAGCACCTGCTACCTATGAGAGCCTAGTAATATTTGTCGACGGGTCTGTACAGGGATCTTTCCAAAGAACATCCAAAGGTTCATCCTCAGGAGCGAGCACAAAATCCAATTTTCGTTTCTTTCTTTGCCTTCTGACAATAGCCTTATGTTGAGGGCTATAAAATACGTCTAGAGGAGGAATTTTCTCTATCCTTAGTACAATTTCAGACGAGGGAGCAATCGGAATGTGCTTCGTTTCCTAAGTATTGACAACCCTTTCTATTACCATTTCTGTGGTTGTCTCTTTTGAATTTGTTGATGGATTTGTGCTCTATTCCTCTGTGCTCAGTATCTTATTAAAACTTTCCCATTCACCTTCTATATCGATCACGAGTGGCTCTATTTTCTTTGTAAGAGGAGTATGGATTTCAGCTTGTTTTGGGGACAAAGCCTGCTGATCAAGCTTGGCTGTAGATTGAGCTGTGTCTTTTATTGACTCCTCAATTTTGTTGTGTTCACTCTTGGATTTATCACCATAATTTTCAGCTGATTCCTATTCAGAACTTGTTTTGGACTTCTCTTTTGAACCTTCACTTATGATAACACTGGGAGTAGGCTCCCTTATTGGTTTGATGAGCAATTGGTCCAATGGGACCTTTGATAACCTCTTCTTTCTGTAATTATCAAAATTTTGGAAACTTTCTTGGTCAAAAATAATTCGTGTTGTATGTTGAACCTCTCTAAAGGTGTTTTTCTGCAGAGAAACATCATCAAAGGGATCTTCTTCATGGGAAAATACTTTTATTTTAACCATTGTAGTAAAATTACTTACAACAACAAAGGGATCATATTGCCTCCTCGAGAACTTTGGTAGTTGTAAACATAATACATTATCAACTTCTTTGAAAGCATCACCTAAGTCCTGCAATGGAAATGATCTGCATATTACAGGAAATTGGGGCCAAATGGCTTTCCTGGAATCTTTCAGTACTTTGCTCATTCCTCCCATGCCGTGGGTCTGATAGGCTATCTCCCTAGCCATCAGTTTGTCGGGGACGTAAAAAGGTAGAACATGGGGTGAAGCAATGCTACCAAACACTCTAATATACGTGAACAATTCTTCCCAAAACCACCTTGCTACTGAGAGAATATCCACTTCAGCTTCCGGGGAAAACCTTGGGGCATCTCAGTTGTAGAGCATTTTATAAATCAGGAGCATATCTCCATGACCAATTTTGAAGAAATGTGGGATGAAATTGGATTCCCACAATACTTTGTGATAAACCTGAATGGGAAGTGGATTTTGTACCATCCACTTCCATGTCATAATAGGAAATTCAGAAACAAAACAAATAGCATCCATAACATAGGCACTCAAAATTAATGGAGGGTAAACCGTCAAAGCAAAGCTTCTTTTAGTTCTGTATCCTAAAATTGCAGAGGATAAATTATCTGACAAAATTTGGGCCCAATTCATTATTGTGGCATTTGTAGCTGCATCCACTAGGGCTATCCATTATGATGAAAACTTGTTGATGTCTGGTTTCCCAAATAGTCTACATAACATTGCAGTGGCAAAATAATAAGGAGAACAAAGAGATCCAGTGGTGTACATACCGTTTTTAATCCTTTTTTAGTCTTTCCTCATTGTTTGACCATTGCTTTGTGCATTCTGCCAAGTCTTCATTCTCCTTGGCGAACTTCTCAACGAATTGCTTGTTGTAGCTGGCCCAGGGTTCTGGTAAGTGGTACATATGCCTCAAATCGTTTGGAGTAAATGACCCTATGACTTCCTGGATTTTTGTCTTGAACTCTTTGTCGGATATGTCTGTGTGATCTATAATCCATTTCACCATGTCAGTGTAGGGGAGTATTTTCGACCTTGCAGCAATGCAGTGTAGAAATGAGCATGCAAGTTCGGTTCGGGATGCTTCAGAAGGGTCACGTCCATACACTGTAATTGTAACTTCCATAATTCTTGGTTGCTTGTCTTCTAACAACCGATACATAGTTCCCATGTAGATATCCCTGCGTCCCGACTATAGGTAGTATCTGTGAATAATGGGGTCATTTCTGACTTCTCAGACGCAGGAGCCTTGCCTTTCTTCCCCATTTCTTCGTGTAATACGCTCTATGTGTTCTTCCTGAAAATTCCAAGCAGAGAGAAAAAATATGATAAAGATGATAGTGAATACAGGAATTAATAGAGGGGCAAAAACAAGGTGACAGAGGGTCTTTAATTCTAAATCATATCAAAATATATTAACTTGCATCAAATGTCCTTTACATTGATCCAAATCATTTTTAATAAATGACCACTAATGGACCATTATGTTAAACTTTAATGTTCATAACTTTGCATCGAACGCTGGAAAGTACTGTCCTTGAAATCTAAACCCTTCGAATTGCGATAAAAGCGATTTTGCGATTTGCTTCGAAATATCGCAGATCGCTATATCGCAAAACCTATTTTCGTTAAAAACCATCGTTACGTTGAGCTACTGCGATATGCGATTTGCGAGATGCTATCACATTTCGCGATATTTAGTTATGTAAAATAAAGTGGTGCCGCAGTATTGGAATTTGCGATGCCATGAAGTTATAGGCTTCATGATCTCACATTTTCGTGGATCATATTTTCAAGGAGTGACTTTTTATAAGGGATACCTGTTGTAACCTTTTGTGATGTGAGAATAATCTTTTATAAAGCATTTTTTTCAAGGTTTTCCTTAACATTCATGACCTTTCGTTATAAAGTTTCTCTTGGGCCTTATGGTCATGTAGTACTCTTTATGGGAAACTCATAGTTTGTGAAGTTTTATGCACTTAGAGTATGAAAAGGTAAATTTCCATGTTTTAGCAAGTTCACTTTGACATCTTATTCTAAAAATAAAAAGGTAACAATAAATGCTAAGATTTGATTTTTTGGAAGGGTCCCCATTTATTAGTGTTATTACTAACACTAATAAAAGTGGGGGTTGTTGATAGTCACAACAATTGGCGATTCACTTGGAAGAACCAGTTATCTCTGATGGTTTTTTGAATTTTCTAAAACTTCCAAAATAGAAATGGTTTTGAAAATAAAACTTAATTGTAGAAATATAAGGTAAATAGTGCTATTTATTAATAAAAACATCTTGTTCTAACTATATTTATTCTAATTATCTTCTCCCCAGAGTTAGTCATTTTACTCACATCAGTCATTACTTGGTTGTAAAGATGAAAAAAAAGACATCTCTTTAGATTAGTTTAGGTGTACTCATTTGTCATAGGTAGATCCTCTGCCGTCAGTAGGCGTTCATAGCCTCGACAGGATTACCTGTTACCCAACAATGATCCAGTGTCCTACTTGAGAAGCATGCAATTTTCAAAGATAAAGCCTCATATACACTTATTTATTTTTCTTTTCTTATTTCTCTTTTAATTCTTAAAGAACAATGTCTTGGTTTGGTGGTCAAAATTGACAATGCCATTCACTTGATTTATAACTTAATTGAACAAGCTGGCTCGTGATGAGACCCCTTGTCTTTTGATTGAAACAATCTCTAGCCATGACCCTGTTTTGATATGCAGTATGGAAATGTCAGTTAGTTATAATCTTTATGATCATGATAAGCCAACTCTTGATGAGACCTCTTATTCTTTAAGTTTAAAGTGCATAGTTGGATTTCTCTTTGAATCTCGCAATTTCCTAAAGTGGGGGGGAAGTCATTGGTTCCTTAAGAATTCTTCCAGATAAAAATTGTAGAGTTTTAAAAATAGCTTTTCTGCAGAGAATATTTGTTTTGTTATTGGTAAATTTTATGACCGATATGAGGAAAACTTCTTCCTAAGGTTGATTCTAACCAAAACTTATATAGTTGAAACAAAAGAACAAGTAAATTTTTTCAGAATAATAGCACCTGACCCTATGTTTCAAAAATGGAGATTAATTTTCCTAAACACTCCCACTTATACAAGTGAAAAACAAAATTGACATCAGACACTATTCTTTTCATGGAAACCAAAAGTGAACATTCTCAACCTATTTTATTATCAAAATAAAACTTAACTAAAAACTATAATCTACAGAAAATAGAAGAGATCATCTTCTATGGGAAATATTTCTTTAGGATCCGTCCATTGACAGGTATAGACTCTCTTTTCCCTGCTAAATCTTGTAACATGAAAGTTGATGGACCGATGAGTTCGACAATCTGGAATGGTCTGAGCCACATCCGTTGGAATTTAGTATGCTTTCCTTTCTCTTCATGGGCTTTATCCCATTTTAATACTAAGTCTTCAAGTTGAAAATCTTTTCTAGACACTGAGTTTGAATCAAAAGAAGCTTTTACTAATTGTTGATGATGTGTGTGGGTAATTTGCCCTTTTCTCGTTCCTCTTCAAGCTTAAGGATCTACAATTGTCTTAATTGCAAGGATGAGGAAGGGGTTTCTTCAATGAATTGAACTAAGGCTAAAGAAGGAATAGCTAGATTCGTTGGTAGGACTACTTCTTTCCCATAAACTAAATTAAAAGGAGAAGTGCTAATAGAGGTTTTCTGAGTTATTCGATCTGCCCAGAGAGCATACATTAAATACTTATGCCAGTTTCTATGATTTTGATCAATAGTCTGTTTAATGATTCTAATAAGGTTTTTGTTTGTTGATTCAACCAACCCATTTCCTTGCGGGTAATAATTAGCAGAATATTTAAGTTTAAAACCCATTTTGATCACAAATTTTGTCATAGCATTACCTGAGATATATGATGCATTATCAAATATTAAAGCAGAAGGTAAGCTAAACCTGGTGATTATGAATTGATCTATAAATTCGATGATATTCTCAGAGTTGGCTGTTTTGAGTGGAACTGTAGTTGGTAGTTGTAAGGATGTATTTATGTTGTTTAGAAGAATGAGGAATGATCTCACCTATTATATCTAATCCCCATTGTTCAAATGTTTGTTCGATGTTGACCGGCTACAATGGAAACGATGGTTTCTTTTTTCTTCCAGCAACAGTTTGGGAAATCTAACATCTTCTTGCATAACTATGTGCATATTTAAATAAAGTTGACCAATAGTATCCTGTGCGCAGGATTTTATGTGCTGTCGCATCTCTTGTGCAGTGTTCGCATGCTGGTCCATCATGAAGTTCCTGCAATACTTTTTCTGCTTCAGATTTCTCAAGGCATCTAAGGAGAACAAAATCATAATTCATCCTAAAGAGTACATCATTTACAATTTGGTATTGTCTAGCTTTTAGCCTTAGGGATCTTTTCTTTGTATGATTCAAATGTGGAGGAGCATATCCATTTTTTAAATAGAACATGATATCAAGATATTTGATTTAGCATCGTTTAGGCTTACCTCATATACTTTTACGTCACTGTCTGGAGACTTCGTTTCTGATATGCGCGATGCTCCTGCCAACATCCTGCAAAAACCTTGACCTTTTATAATATTTGCTGGTTTAATTTCAACATCATATTCTGCAGGGTTGTGACCCAATTTGCCCTCTTTTCGCCCACATCTTTTTGTACCAAAATATTTCTTACTGCTGGAAATAGTACTATTATTTTGGTATGAGTCTTGAGAAGGAAGGGTCTGAAGTGTTTGATTGCTTTGAAAACAACATAAGCCTGTTTCTCAACATCGGAGCAATTTAATTCATCTCCTTGCAAGTTTGAACTGAAGAAGGCAATTGGGGCTTTAGCTTTATCTCGATTCGCTTGTGTGAGTATGGAAGCATACGATTTCTCAGAGGTGAATGTATATAAAGTGAAAGGATCGGAAAGGTTTGAAGTCGCTAGAGATGGGGAATTTATAATCGCTTGTTTTATCAAGAAAAACGCTTCATGTTCTGCATGACCCCATTTGAAGAGAGAGTTTTTCTTTATCATGGCTTGGAGAGGTGACACGATTCTTGAGAAGTCAAGGACAAATCTTTTAACAAAATTGATCTAACCAAGGAAACACTGCATTGCTTTTTTGTTATGGGGTAAGGATATCTCAAAATTTTCCTTAATCCTATTTGGGTCAATATGGATTCCATATTTAGACACTATGAATCAGAGAAGCTTTCCCTCACTTAACACAAAAAAAAAAGAAAATATTTTTTTGGATTAAGTGAGATTCCATATTTTTGACAACATTGGAAGATCTGTTTTAAGTCTCTGAGATGATTACTGCGTTTTTTAGAATACATTGTTATGTCATCTAAGTAAATCACCACTGACTTGTTCACTAATCCTTTAAATTCAATGTCCATGGCCCTTTGAAATGTGGCACCAGCATTGATCAGCCCAAATGCCATCTTTTGATATGCGTAAGTGCCCCATTTTGTTGTAAATGTAGTTTTCAATTGATCATCCAGGTGGACCAAGATTTGATTATACCCTGAAAAGCCATCTAAAAAGGACATTAGTTCAGACCCTGTGACTAATTGTAATATTTGTTCCATAGGGGGAAGTGGAAAATTATCCTTTTGGCAAGCTTTATTGAGATTTTGAAAATCAATACAAATCCGGATATCACCGTTTTATCTTTTAGACTGGGACCAGGTTGGAGACCCATTTGGAATGCCTAGCGGGAAAACTAATCTTGGCTCTTAATAATTTGTTCAATTCAGATTTAATCTGGCTTTCCATATTAGGAAGCATTTTCGTCAATTTCTGTTGAACAGGCTTTTCATCAGTGATCATCGGAATTGTATGCTGTATAATTGAAGTGTTGTATGTTTTGAGATCATCGTAATTCCAGGAAAAGACACTCTTGTATTGTTTCAACAGTCAAATGAAAGTTGATTTTTCCTCGGATGTTAGACCAAGACCTAGGTTGATATTCTGTGGTTTTATGTCAGTCCCTAGATTCACTAATTCATATCTACGAGTTGAAGTCTAAAGTTTTGAATTGGTGGACCGTTTGAATTTGTCCTTTAAGTCATATAGGTCCTCTAACTTGACTACGAATTTTGGTATATCATTATTGTTGTTTCCTTGTTCCAGTTTCTTGTCGTGTTGGTCTTCATCAGTTATCTGATTATTGTAAGAGCCTTATGAAGTCAGGAAACTCACAATATCAGGGTCATTGTTGAAAACTCTCCAGTTGGTAATTTTATCAGGAATGGAGGATCTAAAAATTAATTCAATCTAGAATCTGTCTGGGCTATAGTCCTCTAATGGAATAAGCTTGGAAGCTACATTAGCAAGAAGATCAACACTAGCATTTTGGAGTCTTCGAATGGATGAAATATTAAATGCTATAAAGTGTGAGGTCATGTCTTGTACTAACGATTGATAGTGCTTCAAGATTCCTGATAGATAATGTATAGTGTTTCTTACCTATTTAATAACAATCTCAGAGTATCGAAATACTTGCAGGTATTTGATATTAAGCCTAATTTCCTTGTATAATCCTTGAACTAATGCTTCATATTCAGCAGTGTTGTTCGGGCAATCGAACTCGAGTCTACATGTTAGCATGGTTTTCTCTCCTTTTGGACTAACTAATATACAACCTGCTCCTGCTCCATCATTAGATTTAGAACCATCAAAAAATAATTTCCAAAACAAAGTTTTATTTACATGTGTATCTACAAAATTAATGCATCTAGAAATGTCCGTTTGAGAGAAACTTTCTATTTAAGATAAAATGGAATTTTCCAAAAAAGGTGAAGTATGAGCATTGAAATTCCATAAGAATGAATCAATAGAATAGTTTCCAATTATGTTGTTGTTGTACGCTACACACTTGTTTTCTCCTTCTAACTCTGTCACTATATACTTTTGATGTCTATCTCATTCAACCTTGATCTGATTTGGTTTGCCATTGTAATGGAGCCACATATGAGACCAGCCAGTCGCAAAGTAACCGTGAAGCTTCTCTGACCAATCCTTGATAAGGATTAGCCCATAAAATTCAGGGATATCTGTGACAAGTATATAATAACTTGACATACCTTCGGGTTTGATGAAAGCCTTATGGTCACTTGATTGAGTTCACTGATGACCTCAACTTGAAACCGATCCAGATGTACTATCCACACTATAGATTTCTGAGGTTGGAAATTTAACTTTGCACAAACTGTTTTAGGTAGAATGTTAGATGAGGCCCCAGAATCCACCAGACAGTTATGCAAATTTTTATTGAAAACTTCAAAGGTAAGGAGAAATGGCGGAGTATGGGATTTTGGCCTTCCTCCAATCAAAGCAATTTCATTTGGATCAACTTTATTTGACATGCCAATCATAGGCTTTCCCATTTCATAAGTAGGTTGTGAAATCACAAGGGCTAGGAGAGGCATCATAGGTACTGCATTCAGCTCTTTCAAGAGCAATTTCTGTTGATGCTTTAACTTTTTGAGCTCATGAAAAGTAATATTAGCCCTAGTTTTCTTCATATCTTCAACAATGTTATACTCCATTTCATCATAAACGATAATCATTTTAGATGGAGTTGTGGAATCAGATTGGACTGGGTTTGTCTGAATAGACTTTGGCGAGGATTTCTTCCCTATGATTTTATCCTTGGAAGTCAGACTTGGGTTTTTCTATTTTGCACTGGATTGTGGAGGATCAAGTTGATTTCTGCTTCTGGTAGCAACAGGTAATACATCCTGGTCTTCCTCATCTGGAAGAATGAAGTCCCACATTCTCTGTAGTTCTACGACTTCATCATCTTCGGTTTGCTCCTCATTTGAAACTTCTTCCTCATTTGAAACTTCCTCCTCTTCTCCTTCTGATTCTACATTTGTTATAGTGTTTGGAGGTTTAGGATCAATTGAAGGATATATTCTAAAGGGTTTAAAAGGTTTCTTGGAAGAGGTTTCTACTATTTGTTTCTTTATATCCACCATTTCGTTGGACATGGTTTTCAAGACTTTCTGTAACCCTTCCAGGTCGAACAGGTCCTTTGGTTGTTTTTTCTTAGGATCATCTCTAAAAAACACTTTTTTAGACTTTCTTTCATCTACAATGTTTTTCTTTTTTATGGCTAGGATACGCTTTTCTACAGCTATTGCCTCTTTCATGTTTTCTGCTAGCATTGGCTTGGAAGCTCTATCTACAAAGATAGCTGAATTTGAAGGTAAAGCAGAAATATACCACTCATTTTGGACTTCATTGCTAGGCTTAGACACTGTTGGTATTTTTTTTAACAATTTATTGAATCGGTTCCTTTGGTTCGGCTTTTAAATTGGAGAGGTCATTTATTAAAGTCATTGTTGACCTATCATCCCCAAATTTTGTTAAAAACTAATCTTGAAACATATCCCAGTTATTAATGGAGCTTGCTGGTAAAGAAAAATACCAGGATCTTGCTGCTCCTTGTAATGTATAAGGGAATAGTCGTACAACTACATCCTCTTCTGTTACTCCATTCAAATTAATGGATAGCATGAAATTATTGATGTGTTCATCAACTAGCTAGCTGTTGTTAGGATTGAACTTGGGCAGCCATTTCTCAAGATGAGCTGGTAGTTGCGATAAAGGTGCAGGCATTCTCACAACTCCTGGATTGGCTCATGGCCTTGGTGGTGCATTTCCTGCCATTGTTGGAGTATGAGTAGGAGGAGGTGTGGCATTAGTTGAAGGTGATTGGGTAGAGGAAAATGTTTCTCCTATACCTGTGTGAACCACGATCTAGAGTTGAGGGATGGACGAATGACCTTATGATGATATGGATGGGATGGTAGATGAAGAAGATGATAGAACCTCACTCTGAGATTCTACTAGTGTTTTCCTAGTTTTCTTATGACTCGGTTAAGGAAACTCAACTGGTGGGATTCCTAAATTTTTGATTTGTGATCTAGTCAGTCTTTGAGATGGGGTTAGATGAGAAGTGACACTACCTTGGGATAACTCAGATTCTTCTTTAGATATAGAAATTCCCTGTAACTTATGAATTAAAGTTTGTAACTCAGGGGGATCTGAAGAAGAATGATCTTGCTTATTTGGGATTTCAGTAATGTGCTCTATATTTTTCTTTTCAACTTCTGGTTCAGAGATGGAAGATTTGGAATGCGAACGAGAAGTTGAGGGTGATAGTGAGGGATTTTTACTCTTAGAATGTCGTGAATATGTAGATTTACTTGCCATTCATAGTCAGACCATCCTTCTAGCGCCAAATATGTTGAAGGCTCAAAAAATCGAGTCTCCAAAAAGGGGGATAACCACTCGGTCGAGACCTTAATGCAACTCCTTTTCTATTTGGAATAGTGGCTCCGACTCGGGGTGATGGGACTAGTTTCCCGATCTGTTTATGATGTGTGTGCGCTAGCAGGATGATGTTTTTCTTTTTGGGGTTTTATGGGGTGAATACTTATTCTAAATCTAATCTATCTTCTAACTATTATATGCAATCTATCATAATCAAAGAAAACATCTATTTCTAAAACTATCCTGGAGTAACGTTTACTTATGCGATCTAAAATAGTTTCTAAAAGTGATTGATAATTAAAATCATTCAACCACCGTAAGAAAAGAATCCATTTAAAAATGATTGTTTCATATAAAAGTTAGCTGAAACAATTATGAAAAATATATCTCCTAAGAGTCATTCACATATTCAGCATAAAGAGTAAGTCATCACCATACAGAAGTGCAATAATGATAACTAAACATTTCAAACTTTCACATATAAATAACTGAAAATGATTTATTGCTTAACACATAAGTGAAAAGTATTAGGAGATAAAAATACCATTTGTAATAAGTTCTACTCATGAGCTGCAGCAATATAGATCTATCTTCAAATCATTTAACATCCACTAAGAGTACAAAAGTGCAATTCAGTAGAAGATATTAAACTCATATAGAAATCTCATTCCATTACTTTATCAAAACCTCCTCAGTGGGGGGCAGAATGCATGTTCGGAAGAATTTTTTTTGATAAAAATGTGGACCCCTATCTAAATGCATGAGAGGGGTTTAAATACTACTCTATGAAATCTAAAAATAAATATTACAAAAATAGATGAGGAGGTTTAAACGACCTGCCTCATTTTAAGAAAAAATAAACCAAAACAAAAATAAACTATATATATGATAAATCCTACATCTGATCCATTAGATTGCAAATATCCAACATTAGTTTCAAGAGTGTTGGTTGGATGACTTTATCTTTTAAATGTCCTACAAATACAGCGTTGGAAAGGGCCGGCATATCTTCTCAGCAGAGGTTATGAGGCACTTCAGGGTCATCCATTGGCTATGTGGTCTTACCAGGTACTACTAGTATGTTTCCTAGTTTAACTTGTTTACTTGTTTAATCGCCTCTTCCATTTCCTCTATTGTTTGTTTCCATTTTATTTGAAGTTGTTGTATCTTTGGAAGGAAGCTCGGGGTGGTCTCTAATACCAAATTGGCCTTGTACAGATTTTCATTTGTGCAATCAATGGCAATGTTCGCTGCTGCGGATACATCTTCCATTGCCTATTCTGCTTCCTTTAGCCGAGAATCCCATTTCTCAAATAAAATCTCTTTGTGCGATTCGTCAATTCTGGGCATGTCTTCTCTTTTCCCTTCTTCGGATCTTTGCCAGTTCAAGAAGTCTGAGACCTTCTTAAAAATTGAATCATATTCAAGTCGTAATTCTACAACTTGATTTGTAATATTATCGCTCATTTCGCAATGGGAATTCCATTGCGAGATCTTCTGGAATATTAGTTCCTTCTATTGCAAGAAATGGGAATTGATAGCAAGTGCTTCTGTGATAAACTCCCCAATTTTGGGATAGTCTTTATGCAGTTCTATCATAACTTGTAACTATTCTTCTTTACTAGCCAAACTGCTTTGATGTGTCAATTGCATTTGCTGGAGCTTTTCCAACTTTGTTTCTGCTTCTTGAGTGACGCTGACTTGCTGTAACTGCTGTTCCAAAAACAAAATCCTATCTTCCTTTTCTTTAAGTAATAATTGAACCTCTGCTGCTTTATCAATAGATGCTGAAGTGTAAGCACCTACTACCTGTGAGAGCCTAGTAAGATTTGTTGACGAGTGTGTAGAGGGATCTTTCCAAAGAACATCCAGAGGTTCATCCTCGAGAGCGAGCACAAAATCCAATTTTCATTTCTTTATTTGCCTTCTGATGACAGCCTTATATTGAGGGCTATAAAATATGTCTAGAGGAGGAATTTCTTCTATCCTTAGTACAATTTCAGATGAGGGAGCAACAGGAATGTGCTCCATTTCCTGAATATTGACAACCCTTTCTATTACCATTTCTGTGGTTGTCTCTTTTGGATTTGTTGATGGCTCTGCGCTCTATTCCTCTATGCTCAGTATCTTATTAAAACTTTCCCATTCACCTTCTAGATCGATCACGAGTGGCTCTATTTGCTTTTTAAGAGGAGTAGGGATTTCAGCATGTTTTGGGGACAAAGCCTGCTGATCAGGCTTGGCTGTAGATTGAGCTGTGTCTTTTAGTGACTCCTCGCTTCTGCTGTGTTCACTCTTGGATTGATCACCAGACTTTTCAGTTGATTCCTTTTCAGAGCTTGTTTTGGACTTCTCTTTTGAACCTTCACTTATGCTAACACTGGGAGTAGGCTCCCTTATTGGTTCGATAAGCAATTGGTCCAATGGGACCTTTGATAACCTTTGCTTTCTGTAATTGTCAAAATTTTGGAAACTTTCTTGGTCAAAAACAATTCGTGTTGTATGTTGAACCTCTCTAAAGGTATTTTTCTACAGAAAAACATCGTCAAAGGGATCTTCTTCATGGGAAAATACTTTTATTTTAACCATTGTAGTAAAATTACTTACAACACCAAAGGGATCATATTGCCTCCCCGGGAACTTTGGTAGTTATAAACATAATACATTATCAACTGCTTTGAAAGCATGACCTAAGACATGCAATGCAAATTCTCTACATATTACAGGAAATTGGGGCCAAATGGCCTTCTTGGACTATTTCAGTACTTTGTTCATTCCTCCCACGCTGCAGGTTTGATAGGCTATCTCCCTAGCCATCAGTTTGTTGGGGACGTAAAAAGGTAGCACATGGGGTGAAGCAATGCTGCCAAACACTCTGATATACATGAACAATTCTTCCCCAAACCACCTTCCTATTGAGAGAATATCCACTTCAACTTCTGGGGAAAATCTTGGGGCATCTCGGTTGTAGAGAATTTTGTAAAGCAGGAGCATAACTCCGTGACAAATTTTGAAGAAATGTGGGATGAAATTGGATTCCCACAATACTTTGTGATAAACCTGAATGGGAAGTAGATTTTGTACCATCCACTTCCATCCCATAATACGAAATTTGGAAACAAAACAAATTGCATCCATAACATAGGCGCTAAAAAAGAATGGAGGGTAAACCCTCGAAGCAAAGCTTGTTTTAGTTCTGTATCCTAAAATTCTAGCAGCTGAATTATCTGACAAAATTTGGGCCCAATTCATTATTGTGGAATTTGTAGCTGCATCCACTAGGGGTAGCCATTCTGATGAAAACTTGTTGATGTCTGATTTCCCAAACAATCTACATAACATTGCAGCGGCAAAATAATAAGGAGAACAAAGAGATCCAGTGGCATACATACCATTTTTATCTTTTTTTAGTCTTTCCTCATTGTTTGACCAGTGCTTTGTGTATTCTACCAAGTCTTCATTCTCCTTGGCGAACTTCTCGATGAATTGTTTGTTGTAGCTGGCCTAGGGTTCTGGTAAGTGGTACATATGCCTCAAATTGTTTGGAGTAAATGACCCCATGACTTCCTAGCTTTTTGTCTTGAACTCTCTGTCGGATATGTTTGCGTGATCTATAATCCATTTCACCATGTCAGTGTAGGGGAGTATCTTCGGCCTTGCTGCTATGCGGTGTAGAAACGAGCATGCAAGTTCAGTTAGGGATGCTTCAAAAGGGCCGCGTCCATCCACTGTAACTGTAACTTCCATAATTCTTAGTTGTTCATCCTCTAACAACTGATACATAGCTTCCCATGTAGATATCCCTGCGTCCCAACTACATGTAGTGTCTGTGAATAATGGGGTCATTTCTAACTTCTTAGACGTGGGAGCCTTGCCTTTGTTCCCCATTTCTTCGTGTATTACGCTCTGTGTGTTCTTCCTGAAAATTGCTAGCAGAGAGAAAAAATATGATAAATATGATAGTGAATACAGGAATAATCAATAGAGGGATGAAAATAAGGTGATGGAGGGTCTTTAATTCTAAATCATATCAAAATATATTAACTTGTGTCAAATGGTCCTTTACACTGATCCAAATCATTTTTAATAAATGACCACTAATGGACCGTTATGCTAAACCTTAATGTTCATAACTTTGCATCGAACGCCGGAAAGTACTGTCCTAGAACTCTAAACCCTTTGAATTGCGATAAAAGCGATTTTGCAATTTGCTTTACAATATCGCAGATTGCTATATCGCAAAAACTATTGGTGTTAAAAACCATCATTACGTTGAGCTACTGCGATATGCGATTTAGGAGATGCAATCACATTTCACGATATTTGGTTATGTTACATAAAGTGGTATCGCGGTATTGGAATTTGTGATGCGATGAGGTTATAGGCTTCATGATCTTGCATTTTCACAGATTGCATTTTCAAGGAGTGACCTTTTATAAGGGATGCCCACTGTAACCTTTTGCGATGTGAGAATAATCTTTTATAAAGCGGATTTTCCATGGTTTTCCTTAACGTACGTGACTTTCCATTATAAATTTTTTCTTAGGCCTTATGGTCATGTAGCGATTTTTATGGGAAACTCATAGTTTGTGAAGTTTTATGCACTTGGAATATGGAAAGGTAAATTTCCATGTTTTAGCAAGTTCACTTTGACATCTTATTCTAAAAATAAAAAGGCAACATTAAATGCTAAGATTTGATTTTTTGGAAGGGTTCCCATTTATTAATGTTATTACTAACACTAATAAAAGGGGGTGTTGTTGATAGTCACAACAGGTTCCAAGACAGGAGAACAAGTCAGTTGTGAGTTCATGTTGGCTTTACAAGGTAAAGTAAGCTAATAATGGTAGTGTGGAAAACCATAAGGCAATATTTGTTGCCTGTGGATTTTGGCAGGTCTAAGGGATCGACTATGATGAGAATTTTTCTCCTATCGCAAGGTACTTATCTATCAAATTGATGTTGTCACTATCAGCACAGATGGGTTTGATGATCCATCAGATGGATGTGAAGACTTCATTCCTCAATGGCAAGATTGAGGAAGAGGTGTACATAGAGGAGCCGGAAGGTTTTGAAACCTTCGATCATGAGTCACATGTGTGCCGACTCAAGAGAGCTTTGTACGGGTTGAAGCAAGCACCTCGTGCTTGGTACACCAGGATCGACAACTACTTCACTGAGTTGGGCTTCACAAAGAGTGAAGCAGATGCACATCATTGTGGAAGGTAAGCCATTGATCATTGTTCTTTATGTTGATGATCTCATATTAACAGGTGATGATCAATTGATCATGTCTTGCAAGGAGGACCTTGCAAGAGAATTCGAGATGAAAGACATGGGTCTCATGCACTACTTCCTTGGCATGGAATTGTGGCAGAAGGATGGGGAAGTGTTTGTATCTCAAGGCAAGTATGCCACTGAGATACTAAGGAGATTCCACATGGAGAAGTGCAAGCCCATGTAGACTCCTCTAGTAGGTAACTGGAGGAAGGAGGATTCTATGTCAGGTGAAGTAGTAGAGACTACTATGTATTGGCAGCTTGTGGGTTCATTGATGTATTTAGTGAACACATGACCAGATTTGTGCTATGTGGTGAACCAGCTGAGTCAAGCTATGGTTTAGCCTACCAAGATGTTTTGGAAGGAAACAAAGCACATGCTGAGATACCTCAGAGGCACATCTTAGTATGGATTATGGTACATACAAACAAAGGGAGTGAAGCTACAGGGCTTCACCGATGCAGATTGGGCAGGGAGTCCATCAAATCGAAAGAGCACATCAGGAGGAATTTTCAACGTTGGGTTAGCTGCAGTTTCTTGGTACATCAGGAAACAGAGGTCAGTTGCACTCAGCTTGGCAAAGGCTGAATACATGGCTGCAAGTCAAGTAACATGTGAGGCCATTTGGATGCGGAAAATTCTAGTTGGGTTGTTTAATCAAAGGATGGATCCAACTGTGATCTATTGCGATAATCAGAGTTGTATCAAACTCTCTGAGAATCCAGTATTTCATAATAGGTCCAAGCACATTGACATCCGATATCATCATCTCAAGGACTGTGTGGTGAGGAGGATCATGTTGTTGCAATATATTTTGATCGAGGAGCAAGATGATGAAATTTTGACAAAGGCATTGTCAAAGTGTAAAATTCAAGTTCCATAGAGACAGATTGGAGTGGAAGATAATCCCTTTCTTGTTGAGAGGGAGTGTTGAAATGTGGCAACAAGAATATTCCAATTTTAATTTGTACTTGAAATAAAATTAAGAATTAAAATTCGAATTTAGTCTCACCAGCTGCTTGAAAAATAATTAATTAAATCATCTTGAGTTAATTAGTTGGAGAAATTCAAGCTCGAAGTCTTTGTGAAGTCATGGAACAGTTATCCCTTAAATTATGGTGATTATCCCTTAATTAAGGAGATAAGGATGAGTTGTATTTGAGTTGTAATTAGTTAGCTTAGTTAATTGAGTTATGTCTAGTTAAATTAGGTCCAAAAAGTTTGAGGAACTAATTGTGATTTCAATCAGTTAATGCATGCATGCATCAAACTAGTGTACTCCAGATAACTGAAGATTCTCTCATCGATAACTCATGCATGTCAGTTCAGAGAAAGACCCAATTGAGATTAAAGGCAGAGACAGTGTACTATCAGTTGCTAGGATTTTCCTATAAGGAAAACTCTTTGTTGCAGAAGGAATTCATTCATTGAGATTTGCGCAATTTTACAGTGTGTTGGAGTACTGTGTGAGATCATTGTCACACAAGGTTACAACTGGATCACCCAGGGAAAATTGCGCAAGGAAATAGGAGGCTTGGAGGGAAAAGGAGAAGGCATATGAGTAGTTTATTTGTCTATGAGCATCAGTGAGGGATTGTGCTGAGAGATGGATAGCTGTGAGAGCTAAAGCTTTGTGTAATCCTGATATATTTCCACTTGTATGATAATACAGATAGCGGGGTTTTTAGCTGAGGCTTTCCCCAAAGTATTCTTTTGTGTTTCATGTGTATTGTTTCCTCTTCTGGTTATATGTTTTATGATTGATCTTGCTCAAATCTATTAAGCTTCCGCAAGTTTGATAGTAGAAGTAGATTATAGTATTTTTCTTTGGTATATTTCATTAATTGGGTTATTCTATAGTAAGATTTTCTACATATATCTCATAGGTAGATTTGTAGAGAAATTTCTAAATTTCTGCATGCACATCCATCTCACAGTAATTGGAACACACCCTTTCCTTGGCAACATTGGCCATCTCAACCCCAAAACCAGTCTTGGTAACAAGGTTAGCAAGGAACTTGTGGGAGCCATCCACAATATCCTCAGTATTTTCCTCAATATCCTCCATACCAAATTCCATGTTATCTTTAACATTCACCTCCATCACAACCACAACCCCATCCACATCCATCTCAAATATACACTCCCACTCAACTACCTGTACCTCCATTTCCAAACCCGCACATTGAAGTAGCTCAACCCACTTACAATGCTGAGGTACAGCACTTCCAAACATCTCCTCTTAAGATCAATGGTATTCACCATAGTTTAGGAAGAGTATTGCAAAAAATATATCATCTTGATATCATTTAAGGAGCACATCCAAAAGAAGAAGATTCAAATAAGAAGACCACAGAGCCATGGGCTGCAATTGATGAAGAGTAGACATCAAAATCAGAGATCGAGAGAACTCCCTCACGGTTACCATCAAATCCTCCATGTATTCAAGAGAAAAACAACACAAAGAGGAAGATTTGAAGTTCATGGTAGAAGAAGACATGAAGAATGATCCACATCAACAAAGGGACCAAGGACATCACAACTATATTGAAATATGGTTCCAGACAGTCACTAAGTTGCAGCATCACTCTCTTCCTTAACTATGTTTGACCCTTTCAAAGTCAAATCATTTGGTCTCTGAAATCCAGGTACATGTCAACGCATACATTTCAAGCCTCCACATCATTTTTTCTATCATCTTGATGTGCACATGGCTCCATTGGAAGTATTCTTATACTTGAAAGTGATTTGGTTTTTCAAGTAGGGTAGGGTAGAAGAAAAGGAAAAAAAATGAAAAATAAAATAAAAAAATAAAAATCTAAGGTGAAAACCTCCTTGGAGGTGTCTCAGATAGGCTCATTAATTGAAGACCTCCATGAGGTGATCAATGCATTAAAAAAAAAAAAGAGAGAAAAAAGAAGATCCTAGGTGAAAACCTCCTTTGAGGTGCCTAGGCAGGCCTACTAGTTGAAAACCTCATTAAGGCGGCTAGTAGGCCTAGAAGAAAAAAAAAATAGAAAAAATAAAAGAATCCTTTCTCCATGCATACATGTACTCTCCAACATCTGCAAGCAACAAGAACAAGTTGGTACCAAAATGAAAATTAGTCAATCCTAGTCAAAAGAAGTCAAATTTTAACTTTCTCCTACTTTTCTCAAATTCTCCAACAAGGCCCAGGCCATGCCAATCCATCACCCTCTTCTATTTTCACCATTCACCCATCATTCTCAAGCTTCTACCACTCATTTTCCTTGTTGTCCTAAAAAACTACAGGTTGCTCTGTTTTACTACACGATACAAAAATACATAGAGCATAAATTTGTTTTTACCATAACTTGAAAACCATGCATCTATTTTCCAAGTGGCTTCAGGGGGAGATGAATATGGATGATGGTAACATGCTCAAGCAATTTAAGGAAAGTACAGTGCACGGTTTCCAGGAAGTTGGCCTCCATCACCTTCAACCATTTTTTCATTTTCTCAATATCCATGCATCCATTTAAAAATATGTTTCATGGGGAGATGCATATGGATGATAGTAACATGCCCAATAATTTCATTAAATTCCAGTGCATGGTTTCCAAGAAATTGACCTCCATCACCTTCATCTAGTTTTAGTTTTTCTCGAGATCTGTGCATCCATTAACCAAAATTTTTCTATGGGGAGGTGCATAATGATGATGGAAACATTCTCAAAAAGTTTCTTCTGAATCCAGTATACCGGTTGGGATATATGGACAAAACAAGTTGATGTCCTGTAAAACTACATGATACAGAACAACACCTACAAGATTTGCAATGAGCAGTTTTAAAGAAGATCCAGAGGTCAAAGAAGCTCCTCCAGATCTTAGCAGCAGCATCAGGATCGTCAGCATCACCATCCAACACCTTCACATCAACATCAACTCAATAGCAACATGCATGTCTCTCCAACAACCATAAGGTGGGTGCAGGTATGCAATATTCTTGACCTCTTCTCTTAAGCATATTATAGTTAGAAATTTGTTGTCAATGCATGAGAGATGAGGTTTTATAAACTAAGGATTGGTCAGCAGTCCCAGTCACCTTCAACTAGTTAATTGCAACTCACTCCACTCATGCAATGTTAAAAAGTCAAATTATGAAGGGTGATCATTTCAAGGAATGAGGACAACAGTTAAAAGAGGAAATTTTTGTAAAGGCCAAGGTTACCACAACACTCCAATCCCTCCATCCACTTCATATTCACTATCTATTCATCATTCATCCATCCCATTTCATTCATGAAAAAAAAACAAAGAGAGCATCCTCTCCATTTTCATGAAATTTTCGTTTGCAAGTTAGCAAGAAGGACATTCAAAGAGAAAAGGAGGATCACAAAGAGACCTCTGTCACTCACATTTTTATTTTACCACTCATTACTATTCATTCCTCCGCCATTTCTATCATTTTTTCCACTCCTTTACTTCAGTTGACAAAGGGACTGTGTTTTCTACAGGATGATCCTCTAGGAAATACATTGACCCCAAAATCCTACATGAGGCAGTCCTAAGGCAAATAAATGGTGGAATAAGGTAGCAGAATGTTGATAAGGGTGTGGAAGACCTTGCCAAACTGAAAAATAATAATCAAGAACCATCTTGAATAAGGGGAAGAAGGAAAACTAATGGTCTTAAGGAATAAGGATTTTTCCTTGCAGAAATATGTTTTTTGGCTTGTCCTTGCAGAAGTTACAACCAAGATTCTTAATGCACAAGAGAGAGACCACCAGGGCCATGGATGATGCACAATGACATCACTAAGTTGCTCAGAGGATGAGCAACACTTTCAGCAGGGGGTATGATGGGCCTATAAATTAGACATAAATTAAGGCCCATGCCTCTAATTTAAAACATAAATTAAGCCCTATGAACATCCTTAAGCACATTAAACATCTCTTTTTGGATTAGATAATTTATTTTTAACTTTAATATATTCATTAGTAAGGTTTATGAATAATTGGATATTTGTGCCTAATATTATTTATTTTGTGGAATATTATGAGAATATTGGGCAGATTATGAAGAGTTGGAGGAGGAGATAATTTAGGGACTTGTTCCCTACTATTGGAGGATCAATAATAAATAATAAGTCAACAAGATACTATGGAATTATGGCACAAATTGTCGAACTTCAATGCTTGAGAAAATCTAGGAATGTGTTCCACTAATCAAGGGAGCAGATCCACTAATCAAGGGATTTCGGTGGAGAAATGTTCTTCCATCCATGGGGAATGATTCTTAATCATTTTGTATAAGTACCAAGTCAAATTTTCCTCTAGGGAATGGTTGAGAAAATATAAGAATGTGTTCCATGCCATTTAATGCAAATGCCTAGTATTGGGGACTAGATCCACTAATCAAGGGATTTTGGTGGGGAAAGCTTCCTCCATCCATGGGGAATTATTCTTAATAGTTTTGTATAAGTACCAAGTTGAATTTTCCTTTAGGTAGAGATTTTCATTAGTGTTATTGTGGAGAGAGCTTGTATTTTTGCAGCTCTATTGTATTTTCTTGCAGGGATGTAATTCTATTGATGAAAATAATGAAGATTGGTGTCATGTTCAGCTTCTAAATCTTGTTCTCCTCCATAGGTCTCTAATTTTCCTTGGGCTTGGCCATTCCAGGAACCTTAGATCCCTTTTGTATCATTTTCTTTCCTTCTTTTAATTGCTTATTCACATGCATCTCTAGCTCTTATTTCTTTCTATTTCTGTATTTAGTATTAATGATTTCTTGTTGTAATATTGAGTTAAATGGTTGATGTAAGTTCTTTTTCAGGATCACAAGCATTATTTAATCCTTGGAAAAGCTTTGGAAGTTCATGATAGTCACTGAGTTGCTTGGATTAGTCTTCTTATTCCCAAATCTAGATTATTGGACCTCCTTTCTAACAAAGAACATTAAATTTATGTTATTTTTTGGAGCATGCTAACGAGCTTCAATCAAGTTGATTCCACTTGCATTAGATCAAAAAAACATTTTATTTCATAACAAAAATCACCCCATTACATTTTCATTTGTTTTGGTTAGGCATTTTTTATATTTACTAGCTCACTAGTTCTCAAATTTCTATATTTTTCGACTAGTAATGTTTATTTATTTATGGGTTGACATGGGTATTTTTTCAGTGATTGAAATTGAAATAGGGACCTAAGACATCCCATTTAATAGAAAAAATTGTCCCATCTAGTTTGGACTTGATTTTATCGGTCATTAAACCCTTGCCAATTTCATCATTTCACAAGGAAACTTCTCCAAGATTTTTGGGCAAATCCATCCATCTCCCAACTTTGATTTTGAGTTCTGAGTGATCCTAGGAATTTTCCCACTCCATTTCACCCATCACACACTTTTCCTAGGCCTCCCATCACCTCCAACAACTCACATTTTTCTCTCATTTGTATCCTGTAGGTTTCTAGTACATCCTGTAGGTTTTCCTGAAATGGCCCGTTTTGAGGAAGAATTGAGGGAAAACCTCTAGGAAGTCACCAAAATTCTCCCAAGGGTATCCCACACCATCCAACCATCTCCTAACCTTTCCATCCAACTTCCAACATCCTTAATTCACCTGCCACATCACCAAAGGAAATTAGTTTGCATATTTGATTTTGCATGAAAAGACAAAAAGACAAAAACATATTTATTTTAGTCCCTTTAATTGCACATTAGTAATGTTTCATGCTTCTTAATTCCATGCTTAGATAGTAGCATTTGATTCATGATAATTTAGAATTATTGCAATGCATAGTTTCTTGGCAGTTAATTATGAAATGGTGTGATTTAGCATTGAATTTCCGTCTCTTTCCTTGTACTTTCTTTCTTGCAATAGGTTAAGATTTTGTTTCGAACATTTCATTTTCCACAATTAGTTTAGGATTTGACTTCAGTACATGCATTCCATTACATCATGACAACAAAGGAATGACACGTTGTATGCCGCACATATAGTGTCGACACCTCTTAAGTTTGTACGAACCCCGGGTTGATAATTAAAGTCGATAGCCTTGGGAGTTGCACCATTCTTGTTGCAATACTGAGGCTCATTAGCGAGGGTGGCACCAGACTTCACCTCAATGACCTGCTTCCCTTTTTCAGTTCCCTTATCAGGTTTTGATTTAAATTTGAAACTTACATCTAATTCAGAAGCCTTCAGCTCAACCACCAGTGACTACTTGGCCCGACACTCAATTGTATTGTGAGTGGAGCTCTTATGGAACTGACACTATCTTCCCATATCCTTCTTCATCTTCATGGTGTTGTTCTTTTCTTTTAGCTTCAGTGGGTTGTCTTGGGTAGCCCAGCCTTAGCTTGGTCCTTTTCTCAATGGTTTGGGAGTTCCTTTTTCTTGCTTTGGATTTGCAGATCAAAAGTCTCGCTTCTTTGGTTTAAACTTCTACTCAATCTTGACAATGTACCAATGCGCCATGTCGAGCGAGGAAATGTCCAGGAACTCCATCTCGTCTTGGATGTACATGTGTAGAAAACTACGGTACTTGAGCACCAGATGTCACTTAGTATCCTCAATATCCAGCTTCATGCGAAGGGTAGGGAAAATATTTGTGAACTCTGGCACATTTTGGTCCCTTCCCTGTTGTCACATGGTCCACTTTACGTATTTGTCTTCATAGCTCCCAACATGGTAATATTGTTCCTTGATGGTATCTCGGAAAGAATTCCAAGTGGGTGCGGTTGAAAACAACGAGGGTTCACTCTCATTCTTTTGTTCATTGTAGGTTTCCCACCAGTCCTTGACATTTGGGGCGGCTTTGAGAAGTGTAAAAGTAATATTTTCCCAATTGGAAAAGTCATGAACTAAAAAATATCCTTTCAACATATTTAACCATTTATCTATGATGTCTACATCTATCAGGCCTTTGAATATGGGAATATCAAAGTTAACTTGTACCTTAAAAGGAGTGGTTCCTCCAGAGTGGCTGCTGGATGAAGATGCATGGCCTGTGGGTACTTGTCGAAGGATCTAGGAAAATTTATCCATCATCGCGTCCCTCTGTTGCTCGAGGGCTTCCTCGAGGAACATTTTAAAAGGATCTCCTACCCCCTCATCTTTCTTTTCTTCCACGATGGGAGGTAGTCAAGTTTTATGAGGCTGATCTTACAATGGCTCAACCAGATCAGGCCCTAATTCCTTATACCCTGACCTCGTTGGGGACATGCAAAGAAAAAAAGAGAAAGAGAAGATCACTTTGATACCACTGATCTGAACTTAAACAAGAACGCTACAAAATAAAGATATAATCATAAACATAGAGATGCAACAGAAAAACACTTCATTTCATTAATAGAAAAATATTGAACTTTGCTCACAAATAGAATGGAAATAAGATAGCTCGGGCGATGCTAGCTTACCTCTCAGAAGAGATGTGGTGGCTACATGCCTCTGAACTGTGTTACAATGAGGTTGAAGGGTCTATTTATTATTAGAAAACATGAGAAAACCCTAAAAAACCAAAACCTAACTCCAGGAGATGTAACACTAAGTGTTTGTTGGCCCCATTGGGGTTAACTAGGCAACCAACTTCCTAGGGTCATAACTTGGTCATATTATCTTCGTTTGGTGCATATGATACCATGTTGGAAAGGTTTCGCTGAGTACTATAGGTTTCTCCATAGGCCCTTACCTATGGATAATGTCCTGTTGCGGACCCCAAAAAAATGCCATTTAGAGGATGAAAACTGCTAAAAATAGTAAATGCTGAAATGAACAAGAAAATAGATGAAACTAACTTGGGGGTCTAGGTGGAATAGGCCAACGGCCACCAATATCCACCTAGATCAAATATCCACTTGACTAAAGAGGGAGGGAGAATGTTAAGCATGTGTATGATCTAGGTGGATATTGGGGGCCACCCGCCTATTCCACTTGGACCCTGATCGTTGTTTCTTTTAATTTTTCTTAATTTTAGCACAAGTTACTATTTTTGACAGTTTTTTAGGTCCTAAACTTCCAGAGCCATTTTAAGGGAATAAAAGACGATTTGAGGGAAAACAAAGAGACCAGAAAAGTCCCAAACTAGTTTTTTTGGCCTCTCTACGAGATCTTTGAAATAAGGTATTATGATAGCCAAATGGAGAGCGTATGCCAAATTTATGACCCCAGGAAGTTGATGTACCAATTTACCCAAACGGATCCCATATTTTTTGTGCTTCATGTCCTAGGATTAGGTTTTTGGATGTTTAGGGTTTTCCTTTGTTTCTCAATAATAAATAGGCCTTTGAGCCTCATTATAACATAGTTCATAGGCATGTAGTCACCACATATGATCCAGGTGGATATTGGTGGCCACTAACCTATTCCACCTAGACCCCCAGTCAGTTTCATTTATTTCGTTAGTTGTAGCACAAGTTACTATTTTTGGTAGTTTTTCAAGTCCTAAACTTCCGGAGCTATTTTGAGGCCCTAAACGATGTTTTTTTGGAAAACTCCCTTTGTCAATTTGGAAGGAAGATGCATCAACAGTTGTATCCCTGATAAATATCTTTCCAGTGAGGTATCATATGCATCAAACGGAGATAATATGACCAAGTTACGAAATCAAGAAGTTGGCTGCCCAACTAACCCCAACTGGGCCCATAAACTCTTGGTGTTAAATTTGCTTAGGTTAGGGTTTTGGTTGTTTAGGATTTTCCCTTATTGTTCAATAATAAAAAGGCACTTGAGCCTTATCGTAACTCTGTTCAGAGGCATGTAGCCACCACATCTCTTCTTAGAGATAAGCTACCATCACCCGAGGTATCTTATTTCCATTCTGTTTGTAAGCATAGTTCAATGTTTTTCTATTAATGAAATGAAGTTTTTTTCCGTTGAATCTCTGTGTATAGGATTATATTTTGAATTTGTTGCGTTCCTGTTTAAGTTCAAATTAGTGGTATCAGAGCGATCTTCTCTTTCTCTATTTTTCTTTTCATGTCCCCAACAATGTCAGGGTATAAGGAGTTAGGGCTCGATTTGGTTGAACCATTGCACGATCAGCCTCGTAGAACCCGACGACCTCCCATAGCAGAAGAAAAGAAAGATGAGGGGGTAGGAGATCCTTTCAAAATGTTGCTCGAGGAAGCCCTTGAGTGACAGAGGGACATAATGATGGATAAATTTGCCCAGATCCTTCAATGGCTACCCATAGGCAATGCATCTTCATCCAGCAGCCACTCTAGAGGTGCCACTCCTTTTAAGGTACAATTTAACTTTGATATTCCCATATTCAAAGGCCTGATAGATGCAAACGTCATAGATAAATTGTTAAATCTATTGGAAGGATATTTTTTTAGTTCATGACTTTTCCTATCAGGAAAATATTACGTTTGCACTCCTCAGAGCCACCCCACACATCAAGGACTGGTGGGAAACCTACTGTGAACAAAAGGACGAGAGTGAACCCTCATTGTTTTCAACTGCACCCACATGGAATTATTTTTGAGACACCATCAAGGAACAATATTACCCTATTGGGAGTTATGAAGATAAATACATAAAGTGGACCACACTATGGCAGGGAAGGAACCAAGATGTGTCAAAGTTCACAACTAGTTTCCATACCCTTCGCACGAAACTGGGTATCAAGGATACTGAGCGGAATTTGGTGCTCAAGTACCATGGCTATCTACACAAGTACATCCAGGACAAGATGGAGTTCCTGGACATTTCCTCGCTTGACATGATGTATCGGTACGCTGTAAAGATTGAGTAGAAGTTTAAACAGAAGAAGCAGGACTTTGGATCTGCAAATCCAAAGCAAGGAAAAGGCACCCCCAAACCACAAAACAAGAGACCAAGCCAAGGTGGGGCTATCTAGGAAAATCTACTGAAGCTGCAAGAAAATAACAACACCATGAATATGAAGAAGGACACGAGAAAATGGTGTGAGTTCCATAAGAGCTCCACTCACAATAAAAGTGAGTTTCGAGCCAAGCAGTCACCCATGGCTGAGCTGAAGGCTTCCAAAATGCAAGTTCCGACTCTAAATCATAACTCGATAAGGGGACTGACAAATGGAAGTAGATCATTGATGCCGAGCCTAGTGCCACCATAGCCATGAAAAATATCCAAAAAATTGAGCCTGAAGATCCAGAGGAGGGGGAACACCTCTTCCACTCACAGATGCAAGTGAAGGGTTCTCCGCTACAGTTCATTGTCGACAGTGGGAGCCATAAGAACCTCATTTTAGTAGAAGTTGTGAAGCGGCTGGGCCTGAAGACTACAACACATCCATAACCGTACACCATCAAGTGGCTTCACCAAGGACGAAATCTTCTCGTCAGTCAATAATGTCGCCTTCCTTACAACATCAAGCCCTTCACGGATGAGGCACTGTGTGACGTTTCTCCCCTTGAAGCTTCTGATGTATTGTTAGGACAACCATACTTATGGAAGTGACATGATGTATATGAGTCTAAACCTCACTCTGTGATTATTACTTTGGATAATAATTGTTACAGGATATTGGAGATAACCCCGCCTACCACCATCTCTTTGATCACTACAAAGAAATGCAGTAAGATCATTTCTCAGACTGGGAAACTGTTTTCCTTATGAATCACCCCCAAGGAAAGAAGAAGGTTGCAGTCATGGTTTCCAAGCAAGGCTCATCTCCATAGTGGCAGCAGATGGACAAGGTCATGGAGGATTACAGGGACATTTTTGCCTCACTCACAAGGGTACATTTGTACTGTCAGGTCAAGCACTCCATCAATCTGACCTTGGGCATGCAGCTGCCAAATGGATCGATCTATTGATGCTATGTTATGTAGAATGATCATATCAAGATGTAGATTCAGGAACTACTACAGAGAGGGCACATCAAGCTAAGCTCATCACCCTGTGGGAGCCCGATTGTATTGGTACAGAAGAAGGATGGGACCTGGAGGATCTGTATTGACTATTGGGTGCTAAACAAGATCACTGTTCAGAATAGGTACCCAATCCCATGGATTGATGACCTTCTGGACCAACTCAAGGGGGCCAAATATTTAAGCAAGATTGGCTTGAAGTTAGGTTATCACCAAGTTCCTATCAAACCCTCCGATGTGTGGAAGACTGCCTTCAAATCCAAGGGGGGCCTTTTCAAATGGTTGGTCATGTCGTTCGGATTGATGAATGCCCCTGCAACCTTCATGAGACTGATGGACGGCATATTGCGTCCCTTCACTAATGAATTTGTGGTGGTGTATTTAGATGACATATTGATCTTTAGATAGATTTGGGAAGAGCACCTCCACCATATTGACAAGTCCTTCAAACCCTTCGACAACACAAGTTATGTGATAACTTAGAGAAATGCACCTTTGGCCTGATCCAGGTTCAATATCTGGGGTACATCATTTATGTGCACGGTATACATGTGGACCCATCCAAGATACAAGTCATTCGGGATTAGCCAACCCCAAAAACTCTAACAGAGCTCCGCAACTTCTTAGGTCTTGCCAATTTCTATCGTAGGTTCGTGTTGGGGTTCTCTCATATCACTTTCCCTTTAAGTCAAGTCACCAAGGGTAGAGAGAAACAAATTTCTTTTGGTTAGAAACCCAACAACGAGCATTCTCCAAGTTTAAGAATCGCCTATTTTTTGCACCAGTTCTCACATTACCAAACCCACAACAACCATTTGATATTGAGAAAGATGCCTCCAAATATTCTATTGGTGCAGTTCTTACTCAACATGGGTGTTGGGAATGGGTCCCCTAGAGTCAATTTTTGGGTTAAAAGCCAAAGGCTTGGGGCAGAAAGCCCAAGTTTTTGTATAAGAAGTATAAGGTGTCTGCATTTTTTGGTCACAGAGAGCGAAGGTGTAAAGTGTCATAAAGGTTTCTGCCCTTCTTTTATGTAAGTCATGTCGGCTTTAGGAGATCTACCCATGGTCCGAGGACCATGGGATTGTATAAAGAGGAGAGTCTTAGAAGAGTCTAAGGCAGTTCTAAGTATGTGTTGAGTCATTTATGGATGTAATGAGTCTATGAGAGCTAAGAGCAAAGAATCTTAGCATAGGAAAGAGGCTCTACAGCTGTGTGCATAGAGGCCTAGGGTAGAAGTCCGCAGCTGAGTGCGCGAACCCCTGCAATTGTATGCACAGGGTAGTTAGAGTTTGTAAAGAAGATCTAAAGCATTAATAATGAGGTTTATTATGGAATTACATGTGTTTGATCTATTTTACTTCTGTTATGAATGAATGCGATTATGTTATGCTAAATAATGGGTTATGGGTTTGTGATTTAATGTTATATTGATGCGTGAATCTATATGTTTTACCTTTTTATATGAACGCAAGTAATAATATCTGTTTACACGAAGGCCATCTTAATGCATGTTGAAGTTATTAGCTACTGAAGCTAGACTGGTAAATACAGAAGTAAGAATAATTATAGAGGTGCGTAAGTGTCTGATTCGCCTATTTAGGATACGCAAAGGACAGTCGTAGATCTTCGCAAAGGTCTAGAGGACGACTAAGAGAAGTATATCGATAAGCCCTAAAAGGCTTATCGATATGTGCGATGGATGGTGTAGGGTATAAAACGACATCGCTACCATCTCTGGGTGCCAAAACTTGGTTCCTTCATCTCCCCATACTGCTTCGGGTGAGACTTCACTCCACGCTCTACAGATTGATGCTGAAAGGGCCAATAGTGTAGGGATTTGCTTGGCTAATTAATGCTGAACCTGGGTCGGGGCCCATCAAGCCAACGAATTGTTTTGTTGTTGGGACCAAGATCTACATAAAGGGATGTGTGATGTCGCATCACTTGAATCCAAAGAAGAAGGAAATTGAGGATTGGTTGGATAGAAAGATCCACGAATTCACGGCACAAGAGAACATGAATCTGCGATTGATGAAAGAACAGTGGTTGGGTAGATATATGTACACAGAGATACATGAAATCTTCTTCTGTTCCTTCCCACTTGAATTAGACGAGTGGATCACGAAATTGGTAGACGACCAAGGAAGGTGGAGGCTCAATGGCCTGATAGTTTGGACCTCGGAGTTAGTGTGGATATTGGAAGCCTCTAAAGATAATACTGCATTTGTTGTCGATCATTGGATCGATCACATCATATGAGGATTTTTGACAAAGTTCGCGGTCGATACTTTAGTCAGTTACTGCAAAGGAGAGCGACGCTTATTCAAAGGACCGTGAGGTAAGTATTTAAGGTATTTAAATACTTGGATTAAGATGGTCTTGTGTGAAAAGTGGGTTATGAAGTTACCTTGATGTTTGGAGCTACACGAAGTGGAAAGATCTTCAAGGACAAAGGGAAAACAACCCCTGAATATAGCCCACTGATTGGACCTCCTCTGAGTGACAATGAGGAAGTAGCATAGGCTTCTCTGCAGAGCATTGTTCAGTTGATAAGACAAGGGTTCCTTGAATATCCCATCCACCCACACCACCTCCATCTTCACCTCCACTGCATACACCTTCAACTACACCACCACCACCTCCGCCACCATTCAGTATGGCGAACTCAGTGAAACTTCCTGTGTTCAAGGGCTTGGGAAATGAGGATCTAGACTAGTTTTGGTTCATTGTGAAGGTTGTATGGGAAGCTCAGGGTATTATAGATGATCAAATGAAGAAATCAACGTTGGTTACTATTTTACAGGAACACATGCTAACATGGTACATTAAGTACTGCACTGATAACTTGATGGCTTCATTAGCATATACGTTGAATAAGGAATTCTATTGTGGGATTCAAGGAGATCATGGTGAAGCCTGGCAAAACACCATGGGACCTGGATCAGGGAATGATCCTCGAAGCTAACATGAATATTACAGATGAGCAGCACCACAAATTGTTTGTGGCTTCGCTCTTGCCTCATCTAAGGGTTGCTTTATCACAGCAAAATATTGGGACCCAGGCGGAGGCCCTGGAGATTGCAATAAGACTATACGAGACACCGATGCAAGATGCTAATTTGGGGGTGCAGCAGATTCACGAGCAATTGCAGAACCTATGCCTAGAATTTTAGAGTCTAAAGAATGATAGAGTAGTTCAGCTAGAGGTGTGCGAAGAGGTTTGGTGCATGAAATGAAAAAGTCAGGGCCATGAAAAATATGACTATCTAGTCTTCACGAATTATGTTGCAACAAGAGCGTCGATGCCTCTGAGGCTAGAAACTCAAGTAGGGCCAAGTACAGGGCCTGTGTTGTGGTGTGCTATCCATCGGGTAGCTAGAAAACATGTGACAAACAATTTCCATTTACTGCAGAAATTTATAGAGACACTGCAACAACTCTTCTGCAACGTCTGTCAATCGGTGGGTCATGATGAACACAAGTGCCGTAGTTACACGTTAATGATGGATAGAATGCCCACATATAGAGTATAGGCAGAAACTTGGCCTTTTGATCAGGTCGCTAGGGGAGCGCGAGGAGGATATCAGGGGTGTGGATGGGGATGAGGTGGAGGGGGACCTGGTAGAGGCCGAGCTCAGGTGATTTGTTACAACTATGGAGGCCCAGGATACTACGCAAACTAATGCATGAACTCGACGTGTCTGTCATGCCGATATTGTACTTAGTTTAACCACGCGACTGATATTTCCCAGTGTTGCTAGCTAAGATACGTGAAAGGGGAGCGCAACCTCTGTAGCCGACTTAGAACCTGCAGATGATGAGGGATGAGCCTCACGGGGAGGATCCTAATGTGAATATAGTGCTGCAAAGTGAAATGACAATTGGTGAAGATAAGGGAAAGCAGCTGGAAGAAAGTGTGTGGGTCTGCAAATATTTAGAAAAGGAGGCTGAGTTTGATTTGGAGCACGCATGGGACACATTTATGGAAGAGAAGAAAAAATTCACTAAGCCCTCTACTTGAGGAAGTCAAGATAATCCTGCTGAAGAGATGGACCCTTCTATGCTTACTACTTTCATGGAGACCTATATGAAGTTGCTGCGCTATAGAAAGATTGTGAAGGGGTTATAGGAGCTAATAAATAAGTGTGCCGAGAAGTAAAACACTCCTGATGGACCACACGTAGTCAAGAAGATTGGTAAGCATAAGGAAAGAACAAGATGTGAGATGAGGCTCACTGCGTAGATAGGAGAATATTAGATGGATCAAGTAATTCTGGATCTGGGGTTAGATGCAAATGTTTTGCCTAAACATACGTGGGAGATAATGGGGAGACCTACGCTGTAGTTGTCTTTGATTTAGTTAATAAAGGAAAATCAACAAAAGATCATCCCCATGGGAAGATTGTAGGGAGTAACAGTAGATATTGAAGGCACAAGCACGTTGGCTGACTTTGAAGTGATCCAAATTGTGGATGACAACAATCCTTACCCCGCGCTCCTTGGGATTGATTGGGACACTCACATGAATAGGGTAATCAATTTGAAGAAGTGGAAGATGACATTTGAGAAGAAATTGCTCCGCTAGTAACCCCTGAACCCTATAGAAGGACCTCGCTATACTGAACCAGTCCATGATTATGAAAACGATGATGATTTGGACCAGATCTATAAGATAATGGCGCAAGATCAAGATTGGGTGCATCCAACAGTTGATGGATGTATTGAATAGGACCATGAAAGCTCCTGCACATCAGATTCAGATGAGGAACTTGAGCACTGACATAATCAATTGCATGAAGTATCTACACTGTGTTGTAACATGATGACTAAATCATTGCATTGTGTATCATCGGAGGTAAGAAATCTTCCCTATTATCATCATTTGAGTGACGTTGATAATTTTTTGGATGCATTTGAAAGGGAAGTGTCAGAGAAGCATCACTTCAAGGCCTTGGATTTGGCGCTGTGCACTACGCCTGCAAGATGATGGGGTACACATAAGGATAGTTTTGATGATTGGTGCTAATATAGAAAGATGATGAGAATACGCTTTGGTCATCTAAAATTATGATTAATAGAGAAATACAATGGAAGAAATGATCTGCACGATCACCTAGCCAAATGGACTAAAGTTTATGGAGCGGATCCTCAACCTGAGTAGGTGCATATGTTCTGTCATACTTTGGATGTAATATCGATGAATTGGTACTTGGAGACAAAGCTCCACCATGGTACTGAGGAATGGGATATTTTGCGACAGGGGTTCTTTATGACATTTAGCTTTAAGGACAGATTTGAATGTATTGATGAAGCATTGCAGGAGGTCAAGGCAACGATCTTCAGAATACTACAAGATCCTTTAGATTTGATTCAACCTGATTGGACCACCCAACTGAGACACGTGCTAGAGTGCTACATTGTGGCTATTGAAGAAGAAGATGAGGATCCAAGGAACATTAATATCCCAGAGACTGCAGGCCAGCGCGAAGTTGTGGGACCACAAATAGAGAATCCAGATATCACTGCACCACTCAAAATGAGACAGGTGAATATTTCCACGGAAATTGAGCCGAAATTTGCAAAGATTGGGGACTACTGGGATGATGCCATGGTAGATAAGGTCACTGAGTTGCTCCACGAATATCAAGACTTGTTCCCTACGAAGCTTTAAGATATGAAGGGGATAATAGGGGACTTGGGTGTTATGAATATTACTTTAAAACCGGACATGAAGCCAGTCAAGAGAAGGCCTTACCACCTCAACCCGAAGTATAAATAAAAGGTCTGATGAGAGTTAGATAAAAATCTTGCAGCAGGCATTATTGGACCGGTGGAGGAATCTGATTGGGTGAGCCCAATGGTAGTTCAGGAAAAGAAACAAAAGAATGAAATAAGGATATGCATAGATCTGAGGAAGTTGAATTACACCTGCATGCATGATCCCTTTCCAACTCTATTCACCAATGAAGTGCTGGATAATGTTGGCAGTCAGGAAGCGTATTCATTCACTAATGAGTTCTATGGGTACCATCAAATCAAGGTCACACCAGAGGATAGAAGTAAGACGACCTTCGCGACTGAAAGGGGTTGCTTTTAGTATATTGTGATGCTATTTGGGATTGAGAATGCGCTGACAATATTTTCACGCGTAGTCATTGCGTTGTTTGAGGACTTCATTCACAAGTTTTTGGAGGTATAATTCGATGATTGGATGGTGTTTGGATTGGTAAAGTGCCATGTATCTAGTTTACGTTTGATGTTGGATACATGCTGGAGGTATTAGATCACACTCAATTTGAAGAAATGTTTGTTCTGTATCCCTTTTGGGATCTCGCTGGGTCATGTGGTATGTAGACAAGGCTTAATGCTAGACCCTGCTAAGATCACAGTCATAATCAATTTCAAGGTGCCAAGAAGTGTGAAAGAGCTACGCACAATGCTTTGGCATACAGTATTCTATAGGAAGTTCATTAAGGGTTATGCACAAATTACCACACCAATGGAAAAACTATTGAAGAAGGATGCTACATTCTGTTGGAATGAAGAATGTCAGTGGAGTCTAGATGTGTTAAAGGAGAAAATGGTCACTGCGCCTATCCCAATCTTCCCGGATTGGAATGATGAATTTCGTGTGCATGTGGACACATCATGTATTCTACTAAGAGCAGTGGTGACATAGACCGATGAGGGAGAATTGGATCATCTCATAGCGCTCGCAAGTAGGAAGCTGTATAGCTGAGAAGAACTATTAATAAAAGAGCGCGAAGGGTTGGCAATGGTGTACATGCTCCAGAAGTTCCAACACTACTTTTTAGGTGGACACTTTAAGATGTATACAGACCATTCTGTGTTGAAATACTTGGTCAACAAGCCTGTGTTGGGGAGAAAGATATGCAGATGGTTGTTGTTTTTCCAAGAATATGATTTCGAAGTAATTGTGAAGCTAGGACGATTGAATGCAGGGCCAAATCATCTCGCGCATTGAACCTATTGGAAAATATTGAGGGGGGGGCGGGTGAATCAATATTCCTTAGCAGTTATCACTTTGAAATATTTTCAGAGAATTAGTTAATCTTCAATTAACATTAATGTTTATGCAGTAACAACAGTGAATAAAAGAACACATGAGGCACAAACATTTTAGGTGGAAAACCCCCTCCGAGTCAAAAACCACCGAACACTTTTCTAATAATTCTTTAATCTTCAACTCCAATTAAAAAGAAAGCTCCAACTTCCTAGAATCTAGAAAAGAATTCTTCTCCAACTCCCACTGGATGGACTCTCCAACGCCCGAGATTCTTCAATAGCCAACTGAATGAATGCCCCAAAACCCAATCAGCTACAACTCACCCTAGCACCACCCTACCACCTTGAAGTTTTCACAGTCCTGAACCTATTGGTGACTTCATGCACTAACCTAGCACCGCCCTACCACCCTATAGAAGAATAAAAAATGAATGGACTCTCATACCAAGGAAAATGGTCCACTTTATAATGATATAGAATGATGTAGAAGAATAAGACACACTAGACCATAACCCCAACTATGACACAACCACCTAATGAAGATCCTAGACCTTCCGACACTTCCTGTTCAACTCTTGGTAGATAGACACTTGTACAACTTTTACAATGACTCTGTACAATGATATTTTTATAATGATTGTATGCAGTGCTTCCCACTTGAAGACTTCATGTGGTGAACTTCTTGTTGCTATTTTGCACCTAGATTGCTGCGCTTTTCGTTCTACCCTTTCTCCCTCTTAAGAACATTAGATTATGCATTGATTCTTCTCTTTATGAATATATAATACCTGCAAAAAGTCTTCAAAGAAATACCCATGACATGATAATAGCAAAACTTACCTCATCCTGCAGAACATATGTTAGTGCTAAACAAAAACAACAAATTAGAATACAAAGAAACTAATGAAATTAAGAGATGAACATGCATATATAGAATATACTTACCTGTAGCTTATCTCTACTTCATTATTTTGCTACACGTTTCTCTTTGCCGCCGTAGAAAGTCTGGTCCTTTGCACCCCTTGACAACACTTGATCTAGTTTTTCTTGCCTTCTAGGAGCATGATATTTAATCTGATGTATCTCTACGATTTCAGATCCCCAACATGTGATATTCGATACTATAGAAGCCCTCTGAGTCTTCTTTCCAATGCCATAGGTTTGACCCAATTTTGGCTCTTCAAGGCAAAGTTATGCCCAATCTCTCACAATGACCTAATTATGGACTAGTTTAGTAGAGAGAACTTGTAAGACGTACCACATGTCATTGTTTCCTCCTTCGGCTCTAAAATTGATACATAGAAAACTACAGCTCATGCACTATCCACCATTTTTCATAGAATTCCAATCCTCTTCTCTGAACGATAGTTATGACAATTTTCCCAAGGTCACTTCTTTGAGATGAAATTCGGCAGCTTGCAAAAACCCTAACATCCAAAAATCACATCTCTATAAATATAGAGAACCAAGATCTTAAATTCGGTCATGACGTTCATCAGGATTGTGAATCAAATGGGGTTTAACTTCAGAATCTAAGACTTCACAAAAGTGAAGTTATAGGGAAAATTCCACGATCACTCCATTTGGAGGATATATGAGATTTCTTTTTATAGAGTTGAGAGGGGCTTCTATAGAGAATGTTGGAGGGATTTTAGGAGCTTAAAAAATTATTAATTAATGACTATTCAATGACAAAAACCAATTATGAGTGCCATGCCACAACCCCGTAGGGTTTTAGGCCACTAACTGGGGTTACTAACTTCAAACATGAATATCTCTCAAATTGTAAAGAATTACTTGGCGTACCATATATCAATGGAAACATCTCGATGAGTATAATCTATATAGAAGATCCTTGACTCAAAATAGAGTAATTTGTCAAGTCAAAATTCCATTTCAAGATCAGGGTAGCCCCTGGTGCTGCTTGGGTTGACATCAATGACAACCTCAAATCATCTTTAGATCAACAATCTCCCCCTTTGGCATTGATGCCAACACAAGTACTCCCCCTGCGATCAGGGCACCTCTTCCTACTACCTTCTCTCCCCCTTTGACATCAATGGAAAAGAGTAACTCCCCTTGACACACAACCATCTTGAAGACCTGTACACACTTCCACTCCCCAAGTAAAGACATCTCAAACCCACTTTGTATCTTTGTAGCAAAGTTCTTACTTATTCAACCATCATTACTACCAAAGATTATATCATCCACATATGCCTCAACGATTGTTAAATTATCCTTATCTATTTGTACATAAAGATTGTTATCAACAGTACCTTTCTTGAACCCTTGTTGACATAGATATCTGTCAAGATGAGCATACCATGCTCTAGGAGCCTTCTTGAGACCATACAGAGCCTTCTTTAACCATCAAACATAGTCTTTTTTTATGATAGCAGAAAACCTTCAGGTCGTTCGATGTAAACTTCTTCTTCTAATTCTCCATTAAGAAATGTTGACTTAACATCCATTTGGTAGACTTTTATTTTTCTTGAGCATGCATAGGCGAGAAACATCTGGATGGCTTCCATTTTGGCAATTGGTGCAAATGTTTCGTCAAAATCAATTCCTTCCACTTGTGCATAACCTTTGAAAACCAATATTGCTTTGTTTCTGGTAACCTTTCCATCGTCATTCAATTTTTTCCTGAACACCCATTTAGTCCCAATGACATTTTTATCTTTTGGTCATGGAACTAATTCCCAGGTGTCATTCTTCTCAGTTTGATCCAATTATTCATTCATAGCTGCTACCCAATGTTCATTTTGGCTGGCTTCCTCAAAACTACTAGGCTCAAAGGTTGCTAGAAAATAAATGTGAGAATTTTGTGATGAACAAAGCTATTGACCTTTTCTCGTTTTAATTCCTTCCTTTATGTCACCAATGATTTGATTTGATGGATGGTTCTTTTGAATCCATTCTTTTTTTCTCTTTGGAGGAGCTTCTTGTTGTTGTTCCTATACATCTTGTTAATCATTATTTACTTCTTCCTGGTTGACAATTGCTTCTTGTTCTAGAATTTTCTCTGTACCTTTTCCGGCCTCTGTCTCAAGCTTCAAAGATTGTAGATCCTCATCATTATTCGTTAGAACACTATCTTCATCAAATGTAACATTTATGCTCTCCACTATCTATTTTCGTCTTAGATTAGAACATTTATAAGCCTTTCTTTTGTGTGAGTAACCAACAAAGATACCTTCATCAACACATGATTCAAACTTACCCAACTTTTGATCTTCTCTTCTGATATAACATTTGCTTTTGAAGATTCTGAAATATTTTACATTAGCCAGTTTTCCTTTCCATAATTCATATGGGGTCTTATTGAAATTATTTATGAGAAGACTTCTGTTGATAATGAAGACTGTCGTATAAAGTGCTTGAACCTAGAATTGTTTATCCAATTTTGAGTCCTTTAGCATTGTTTTACCCATTTCATGTAAGGTTTTGTTCTTTTTTCAGCAACTCCATTTTGCTGAGGTGTTTGTGTTGTTGAAAATTGTCTTTTAATTCCATTTTTGACACAATATTTCTGAAATAACTTGGAAGTGAATTCTCTACCATTATCTGATCTTAGAAACTTTATTTTTAAATCAGTTTCATTTTCGAACAACTCCTTGTAGATCTTAAAGCACTCAAATGCTTCAGATTTTTTCTTTAGGAAATTGATGGTTGCCATCCTGGTATAGTCGTCTATCATTAACATGAAATATATTTCTTCATCTAGGCTTTTTGTTCCCATAGGACCACATAGATCAGAATGTATCAATTCCAATGGATGTGATGCAAATTGTTCTTTTTTTTTTTTAAATCCGCATTTTGTATGTTTTCCGTGCTGACAGACCTCATATAGTGTGTTGGAAGGTTTTGAGATTTTCAGCATTTCTTATACTACTTCCTTTTTGCTTATCCTAATAAGATTTTCAAAATTTATGTGACCCATTCATTTGTGCCATAACCCACTTTCATCTTCTTTAGCTAGTAGACATGCTTTAGTTGCTTCATCCATAACATATATGTCATTTGGAGTTCGACTTGTTGTTGGGGTCCAGGTATGAACAATCTATTCACCCTTTTCCTACATTAATTTATCAATCCAGGTGCATCTCATTTCAAGGCAACGTGCAAGGCATATGCAGGGGCAAGAGTACCATCTGTCCCAGCCAAGGGTTCACAATTAAGATTTAAAACATTACTGTAAAACTGAACTAAATACAGAACTCAAGAAAAGCATTTACAGGAGTTAACAAGCTATAACAGTAATCCTAAAATAATAAATAACACACACAGAAATACGCATCACCTTATTAGAAGAGTGAGCCTAGCTCTCTTATCAGGGCTACGTTAATCACAGTGAAGAATGGAGCAGCAAAAGAGATGATACTTTATTAATTTGGAAAGAGTTATTACAATATCAATGGGGAGTCCCCCATTTACAGGAATAACTTGTCTTTTATACACAGCAAGGGAGAACAACATCTTTCCCCAAAACCTGGTAACCATAAACCTAGAAATATACACCAGTTTGGAATGGTACCAACACCGGATAGACAGGATCAGCGAATGGTCCAAAAACAGTTCAAGGATCTGCAACTCTAGCTGCATGGCTTCCTTACGGCTAGTCGTTGTTGTGAATTGTGGATCTACTGCGGAATGCTGAAAGATTGATACATGCTCTCCAGAAGCCGTGGTCAAACATACGTTTTAGTGTTGTGAATAGGCAAAACCCCGCGACCTTACTTCATTAATAAAATATTCCAATAGATAGGAAAGGGGTAATTACCTTACGGATTTAGCATAGTAAACATAGGTGAATAAGTGCAAAAAGGTCAAAAAGAGGGATGGAAATGTAGTAAAAAGATAACCCGATTTGGTGCCCAACATCTCTCCCCAACTAGCCTTCTGCATGTCCTCATGTAGTTTTCTGCCTCCGTAGGTCTGGGTTTTGCAGACTTTTGGCCTCCTGGAGCTAAGTGAGATCACACTCTTTGGCCATCTCTGTCCCTGGAACTATAAAACCATTTGAGAGGAGGACTTCCTTCCACCAATCACACAAAACATTATATGTTGGGGTGTAATTTTCTACTGCAAACCAGATGGTGGGGAACTGAAACCGAATCCCCATCCACCGAACCCCGCATGTTTGGACACATGCCACATACCTAGGCACTTTGGTGAGTGCTCATGCAAAATTTGGTGCCCCAAAAGGTTCCCTGTTCCGGATGGCTGTAGGTGACATCATCCAACTTTTCTGACAGCAATCAAGGGCTTCATCTTGAAATGTGACTAATTTCTTGACATGAAGATCAAGGCACCATTTTTGTGTCCTTAGCATTCTTTCTCTATTTTCCTCAATTCCCAAAAAGGTGTTGCGTTTAGTGAACATGGTGATTGACCTTTCATGTTCTCCTCTTACTATAAATGGCTTTGTAACCTGATTGGACTCAAATGTATTAAAAGCCTTCTTCCTGCTGATCTAATTAAAAGTGTAAGAGGTGAGAGCCCTTAAATGAATGTCCCCCACATATGGAACTAGGTTGAATTATCTGTCCAGAAATAGTAGATACCCGTGCATGTAAAACTCACACATAAAATGCTGAGTTGGCATGTCATGGCTCCTCATTATGTAGAGGAATTGTACACCATCCTCTATTTCATAACTAATCTCGTTCTTGATGCTCTCCATGCAGAATAAAAGAAAGAGTTCACGCAAGAAAAAATAATAACAAGAAGCAGGGGGATGACATGCCATCACCTCTTGCACCAAGTCAAACATCTACTCCTTATTAGTTTTCAACTCTACCACTTGCTTTTCCAGCTGCTCCATCTTGAACTGCTACTTCGCATGCCTCAATCTCATGATATCTATGCACTCCACATATTCAAAAATGGTTGTGGAGTCTCGTTCCTAAGTTCTTTCGACCTCACTTTGATACCGAGTTGCAGTGGATTTCCAAGTCTGCACTTTGGCTATTAAGGCATATTCACAGTCTTCAAACAATCATTTGACTGAGTCTGTTTGAGTGGCAGCAGAATTTGTGGCTATTTGGTCCACCTGAATCTCTACTTCTACCACTGTGGCCTTAGACCTTTTGTCCTGCTGCTTGTATTTCTTCATTCGCTTCTGCAATTTGTGTACCTACTTCCTTAGTTTCCTAACCTCCATCTTAAGCCGCATTGTTTCTTTAAATTGCAGCTGGTATTTTTTCTTAACAGGGAATCTTCATTGTTCACATAGCTCTACCCATTCCTACTTAACCAAAACTTCCTCAGTTTCAGTAGTTGGAGGTAAATCCCCTGGGAAAACTTCTGCCATGCCAACTGTCAGGTTTTTCTCCACTGCACATTATTCCTCGATTATTTCTTTCTTCACGGCCTTCTCGCCTGGCTTTTCAACTGGCTCATTCGTCGGGACTGCTTCACTTGGTCCCTCCTCTTCACCAATGGCTGCTTCGCTTTGTTTTGTGTTCACCATGAATGGTGTTGCCCTTACGATATGCTCTCCTGTTAATGGGTCCTCTAGAACCCTTCCTGGTTCCCCTGCCTCAGGGACCTCTACCTCTTCTCTCCTTTCAGGCTCTAAAGTGCCTGTCGCCTAAGGAGCATCCACCCCACCCAGTTGTGGTCTTTGTGATAAATTCAAAGCAAGATGAATGCTGAGATCTTCTTCTGTGTGCCAAGGGGAAAGAGATACCCTTGCTCCTCTTGGGATAGAGGAGAAAAAGGAAAATTGGCAGGGATCTTCAATGTTTAGTCCCGAGGTTGACGCTGGTTCTTGTGGGGTAGCGCCAACCTCATGCCCTAGTTCCTCCTCTTCCATTGGTTCTATGTTCAAGGTCATCACGACCTCTTCTTCATTCATATTGTCTTCCTCCATCGGCTCCACGATGGTAGGAAGTCTTTGTGGGGTATATTCGGCTGCAACATCGACCAATTCTCCTGTCCTTGCTGGTCGTGGTACTTCCTCTGTTTTTTTCATGCTATCAATTTGTTCTACCAATTCCATAGTTGAGGTTGGTTCTTGTGGAACAACCTCGACCGTGGTACTAATGGGTCCTTTTATATCAACCCCTGTGTCTTCCATTGGCTCCGTAGTCGCGGCTTGCTCTTGGGGAGTAGCCTCCTTTTCAAGATCTTCAGCTTCCATCTCCATCTCCTCCAGCTCTTCTTGGTTGACATAGTCATCACCTTTTGCATATTCTTCCTCCATTACCTCTAGTTCATGTTCCTTGGTGGCCACAGTAGCTGCTATCTCCTCCTCTGTGGAATCCCAAAATAATTCCCACAGAATCGGGATTCCTCTGATTACATTCATTACCAATAGTTGAACCAGCCCGTGGTGGGTAATGATCGCCAACACTTGTCGCGACCTTTGAGCTGAATGTGCCATCAGCTGAAGAATTCTCCGTAAGAAATAAGGCATATTTAGTGAAAAAGCCTCTGCTTGGGGAATTGGAGGTGAGCTAATATTCGGAGATGATATTTGAATACAGTGGAGTATCTCCCCTCAAAAGTTACATATTTTATGACAAACTCCACTACCCCTCCCCGTGGATGCGATAACGAGTTTCGGTTGTATCCTCAACCCTTCTATGTAATGCTTTCTCCCGCCTACAAAAAGTCTTCGGGAAAATCTGGGAGGGAAGTCCTTCTTGAAAACCATCGCTATCCATTTTGAGGGAGCCCACTAACTTCTGCAATGGCTTCCTCCATAACAAGGACTTATATCCCACGGACTCGAGAGCTTTCTTCTCCCAAGTTGTGTGTGAATTCTGCTGCAATTTCCTCATTCGACCCCCTCAACCTGTCAAAGTAAACATTCCATCCTGCGTTTTCAAAGACCTGCCATACCTCCTGACTATTTTGAACTCTTGTTATGTCTTTTGGCTCATGCCACACAGACTGTCCACCCATTGCTGTAGAGGCGAGATCAACACGACGAATACAGTTATCTGGTAGAGGAGAATGATAGGGATCCAAACTGTTGGCAATAGTAATAATGTCACGGTCACTTCAGGGAAAAAGGATGGATCAGTACTGGTACGTTTGAGAAATCTCGGGGAATGATGGTGAGTTATCGTAGTACGGTTGGATATTTTCAGTGGTTTAATGCAGCGTGTTGGGGAGGTGACTGGTTATGACTCTTGCATACGAATACTCATTCCAATGTGTCGTGGTTGTGAATACGAAGTAACGTAATCATTAGATTTAGTTTGGTGTGAAATCATGTGTCATAAATGCATTTCTGTGGCACATCATTATTTATATGACGGTTCCCCCCAACTTAATTATGGTTGTCCATGGCATGTATTGGTGTCTTTTTGGAATATTTCAATTAAATTCGTAAAAGTTAGTGGAGATGTACCTGGGGACCTACCTTGTGGTGGAGTAACAACACAGAGAGTAACGATAGTGCTGGAGTAATAGTAGCGCCGAAGTAACAACAACACCAGAGTAACAGCACAACAGAATAACAACAATTACGGAGTAACAACACCTCGAAGTAACAACAATGCCAAAGTAACAACAATGCCAGAGTAACATCATGGCAGAGTAACAGCACCAGCGGAGTAACAACAATGGCGGAGTAACAACAACACCGGAGTAACAACACGTCAGAGTAACAGCACGTCAGAGTAACAGCACGTCGGAGTAACAGCAGTGGCGAAGTAATAGCATGTCAAAGTAACAGCACCGGCGGAGTAAAAACAACGACGAAATAACAACAACGCCAGAGTAATAGCACATCGGAGTAACAACAGCGGGGGAGTAACAGCGGAAAAGTAACAACACTGGTGGAGTAATGGCAACGACGAAGTAACAGCACCATTGGAGTAACAACACTAGTGGAGTAATAGCGCCGAGTGTTAGGTTTCTCCTGGTCATATTCCTTCGTTATTCCTGCAAAATACAGACAAGTAAGTAATAACAGTACATATATATATAGATATATATATATATATATATATATATATATATATATATATATATATATATATATATATATATATATATATAATTATATATATATATAATATATAATATAATATATTATTATATATATATATATTTGATATATTATTTTTTTTATTTTTTTTAGTCTTGGAGTAGAGTGAGAGTGTCCTTTATACCAACAACCATTAAACCAGATGAATCAGAAAGGTGTTTGACAAAGGCACCTTACTCTTGATGAATTTATCATGCCATTTCATTCTCTGCTATCGAACAACAGTATCCTTCTGGACATCTACTGATCTAATCTCATCCAACTCATTCAACTGTTCCAGTCAGTGTTTTTGTGCTTCTGATAGGTCTAGACCTACTTCTAAAGCTATTTTGAGTGTACTGATCTCAAATTCTACCGAAAAGAAGGAGGATTTCCCATTGACTAACTAAAATGGAGAAAACTCGGTTGTGTTCTGCCATGTTGTTCTATATGCCCATAAAGCTTCTGGAAGTTTTTGTGCCCAGTCCCAGCAATGAATTGCTACTGTTTTTGTCAAGATATTTTCCAATATCTTGTTTGTACTTTCTATCTGTCCATTCACTTGAGGGTGATAGGGGGTTGTCACTCTATGTTTGACCCCATATTTCTGCATCAGCTTCCCTATCATGTGTGATGTAAACCGTGTCCCTCCATCTGACACAATTTCCCTTAGAGCATTGTATCGAGCAAATATTTATTCAAAAAGAAAGTATGCCACTACTTTCTCTGTTGCTCTTGCAACCACTTTGGCTTCTACCCATTTAGTCACATAGTCTGTGCAAACCAAGATGTACGCTTTCTAATGAGAAGATGGATTGAAAGGTCCAACGAAATCGATGGCCCATTTCTCAAAAGGTTCGAGGACTACCTAGGGTTGTAGAGGCATTTCATCTGCTTTCCCAGGTTGTCCCATCCATTGGCAACTATCACATCTGTGGACATAGTCCCAAGTATCACAAAAGATGGAAGGCCAATAGTATCCCATCTGCAGCACTTTATGGCCTGTTCTCTTACTACAAAATGTCCTCCATAGGGGCTGTCATGGGCAGCTTTTAATATCTCATAGATGTCATCTTCTACCACAAAGCATTGAATCTATTGTTCAACCCTTGTATGAAAGAGATACTTTGCTATCCATGAATATCGGGTACTGTGATGAATAATCTTCTCTGATCCTTATATGACAAATGACGAGGCACCTTCCCTGTAGCAAGATAGTTAGCAATATCTGCATACCACAGAGTGTTAGCAAAAACTGCAAAAAGATGTTCATCAGGAAAACTATCTTCAATTGGTGTATTCTTACCATCATTTTCTATCCTAGACAAGAAATTGCAACCACATTGTCGTTCCCTGGTTTTTCTACTATAGTAATATCAAATTCTTGTAGTAGCAAAAGCCACCTTGTGATGCGACCAGGGGTAAAAGGTTTATTCATTAAATACCTGATAGTTGCATGATCAGTATGTACAAAGGTAGGATACCCAGTAATGTAGTGCCAAAATTTGTTGATGGCGTAGATGACAGCAAGGAATTCTTTTTCAGTCACTGTGTAGTTTAATACAACGGGAGCCAAATTCCTACTAACATAGTAAACTACATAAGGTACCCTGTCCTATTGTTGTCCTAATACTGCACCAACCGCTATTTGGGAAGCATCTGTGTGAATGTGGAAAGGTAATACCCAGTCTAGCCTTCTAAGGATTGGAGCGCTACAGACGCGCTACAGACCAATTCTTTGATCTTTGCAAAGGCTACATCATAGTCATCTGTCCACACAAAATCTGCATCTTTCGTCAGAAACTGAAAGATTGGATGTGCCACTTTAGCAAAATTTTCTATAAAACGTCTATAATAACTAGCACAACCAATAAAACTACGTACCTGCGTGGGCATTTTGGGAATCGGGAAGTGTAGAATTACCTTTATTTTAGTTGGGTCCATCCGAATTCCTTCAGCCAATAGCAAATGTCCCATAACAATTCCTTCCTCCATCATCATATGGAAATTTACCATACTCAAGGAAACACGCACCTGTATGCACCTTTCAAGAACCTTTTCTAAAATTTTCAGCCCTTCTACAAATGAATCCCCATACGGAGTAAAGTCACCCATGTGTTCAATACTATCATCCACTAGATCAGAGAAGATCCCCAAAATTTCCCTCTGGAATGTTGCAGGGGCATTACACAGGCCAAAAGGAAGGACCTGGTATGCGAATGTTCCCTAGGGGCATGTGAAAGTGGTTTTGTCCTGATCTTTAGGAGCTATCTGGGTCTGGTTATGCCCGCTAAATCCATCCAAGAAGGAAAAGAACTTTTTTCCAGCTAATGTGTCTAGAACTTGGTCGATAAATGGTAAAGGAAAAACTTGATCAATAAATGGTAAAGGAAAATTATCTTTTTGTGTTGCCTTATTTAATTCTATATATTCCACACATATCCACCATTACCATTTTTCTTGGGGACAATTACTAATGGATAAACCCATTCACTATCTGAAATGGGGTAAATAAAACCTACGTCCAGTAATTTTTGAAGTTCTTCTTTCACAACATTTTTCAATGCGGGGTTCATCCTTCTTTGATGTTGTCTCACATGATGAAAATCTTCCTTAATATATATGTGATGGGTACATAAATTAGCAGGAATCCCCTTCATGTCTGAGTAATCCCAGGTGAAGGCTTCTTTATGTTTCTGAAGGACATCTATAAGTTACTTCTTCTGGGATTCTGACAGGTCTGGATGAATGTTCAGGATCTTTCATGGTTCTAATTCCACTAGGACACTTCCATGGGGTGCATCTACAGGTATCTCCTCTGATCCCTCTGCTGTTTCAATAGTTTCCTGTGTTTCATAGCTTAGAATGGATTCTAAGGTTTGTTGATTTGGCTCTGAAACGGAGCATGGATTATCCATAAAAGAGGTGATTACATCATCCTCCAATTCCATTTTAACTAGAGTGCCTGCCCAATAGTAAGGATTGGACTTAATTTCTCATTTTCCGTTTCAGGCTCCTTCATGGATAAAATTTTCTTCCTACCTGTTGGTTCTGTGGATGGGTTTGGTTCTAGAGGTGGGTATAACACTAAGTTCTTAGTGTTTTGCCCATTTGAAATGACCATGTTCCCTGAATGACACCCAATGTAAGCATCTGCAGTAGCCAGCCATGGTCTACCTAAAATCAAAGGATGGCCACCAACCGAAGATTGTGTATGTAAGACAAGGAAATCTATGGGATAGTGCCATGAATCCACTGAAATTGTTACATATTATAACTTCCCTACTGGTTTTATTGTAGATCGATCTACTAGTTCTAACACTATAGGTGTATGTTTCAAGTTACAAAGATCTAATGTATGCATAGTTTCGGTGGTGGTAACATTGATGGAAGCACCCAAGTCTACCAGCACGTTCAGAATCTCTATCCCATTAATTTGTACTATAAGAATTGGGTTCCCTGGATCTCCATACTTTACAGGCATTGACTTCCCCATCATAAAATCTAATAATTTTCCCATGACATGAATAGTAAGGGGGTCTTTGGACTTCTTTTCAGGTTTCTTTGAACAATATTCCCTAAGAGTCTTTGCATATATCGGTACATCCTTCATAGCTTGTAACATAGGAATTTTGACAAATAAGTTCTGTAATTCACCTAATAAGTCGAATTCATCTTGAGGGCTTGATTTACTCACAAGGATAAGGTGGTTCAGATTGATGTTGTTTTACAGGAGGCGTCTAGATTCTACCAATTTGTTTTGGTTCTTTATTAATTAATTCTGATTCCTTACCTTCATTATCAAGTTGTTCAATGATGATTGGAGGAGGTTGAACATTGACTATCTGCCCTGATCGTAAATTCATTTCATACAACTCTGCAATAGAAATGCTATACGAAGGTAGGTTAAGAGTGTCAGTTTGATGAACTCCCTTATTATTAGGATTCGAGTTAGGTTGGATTAGATGTTGAGGACCGACAGGTTGATTATCAGGAGGCACATTAGAGGGCAGTTGGAGTTGCTACTGTGGCATTAGCTAAGGAAACTACCCAGGAGAGGATCCTCGCCAAGTTGGAGCCCATGGAGAGCTCGAACTGGCTTGAGGATTCCATTGCTACCAAGGTGGAAACTGGTATTGTGGCAACATGGGAGGATAGGGCATGGACTGTGGATTCATATTAAAATTACTAAAATATTGAGATGGGTCTAACTACATACATTGATTTCCCATTGGTGGTTGAGGTTGTCATGGCTTTCTAGACCCCATGAGGTACAGTTGCTTTGTGTCTTCCCCTATCCCTTGAAACACTTCTTTCAGGCTTGGCAAGGAAGGGCATGAGCTTGTTGCATGATCTAATTCACAGATTGCACATTCCTCTATGGAGTTCAATGGACATTCCCTCTCTGGGTGCTTCATACTACACTTTGGGCAGAATATAGCCATGGTCCTGTCCAATTCCAGTTTCTTCTATCTTACTTGTAGCATATCCATCTATGTTGATAGAGTACTAAGGATATCCATTCTCAGGTTGTCTAGCAGGTTTTTGATTTATGCCTTCGTAACACACCTGCCAGACCCATTTGTTGAGTGAATGCCTTGTCTGTTTCTTGCAAGCCCCCTTGAGAACTGAATGCATAGTTTGTAGATAACTTCGAAGCTTTCCTTAGAGATGTCTCCCTTTCCTATGATGTTCAATAGTTCCATAGAGTCTTCACAAAAAGCCCGAAGGAGGATAATTTTTAAAATCTCCTTATCCAAGTCGGAGTGACCTGACCTCTATAATTTGTACTTACATCGCTCCACACAGTCTTCCAATATCTCGTCTTCTTTTTGTGTGAACTTGAAAATTTCCTCCTTGATGTTCCAGGATTTACAGTAATCCTAGTATTTTTCCAGAAAAGTTGTCCGCATATCATCCCATGTGGAAATAGAGCTTCCTCCAAGACCCATGAACCATCATAGAGCTGTCCCTTTTAGTGTAGCAAGGAAAATTTTTAACTTCTAGGCATCTGTCATGTATTCATACCCCCGGCACACTATGTCAAATTCGAATAAGAACGTGTTGGGGTCTTCTGAAACAAGCCCATGAAAGCTTGGTAAGGCTGCTAATGGAATAGGCTTTGTGGGTGCACCAGCTCCCAGATCCCCGATTGGAAACTCAATGGTGGAGGTGGTAGGAGCCATATATATCTTCCAATAATTGTTGGGTATTTCAACAGGCTCTATGGAATATGGCCAAGGATTCCTTACCACTCGAGTTCGATTTTCTTTGACAGCACTTCCCTGGTCCCTCGGTGATGCAAGTACCCCATCGTTTCCTTCTCCTCCGTCTTGATGACTTGATCCCTCGGCTATGACCTCGTTTCCCTTGTTGGAGTGGCCTGACCCTATCAATGTGTTGTTTGCAACCTCTTCTCCTTCTATTACCAGTGTAAGGTTCCCTTGGTCAGGTGTACTGCTGGATGTCTCCTCAACTACTAGATGGGTCTACTGTGCCAAATCACCAAAGAATGTTGTAGACAACACTAGTTGATCTACTGATTGTCCCTTGGATTTTACTCTCTGTGCACCTAGTCTCACAGTTGCGCAAGAGGATGCTTATGATTTGGCTTTTACTATAATTTGTTGGATGTAAGTATTTCTTCCCAAGTCTAGTCCCCCCCTCTTTGGGGCTCTTCCTCTGCCCCTCTTATTTGGTTCTTTGTTCATACAAATTTTGATATGACAGAAAGGTCTTGGTATCAACCTACAATGCTCTAGTCTTGAAGTAAGGTATCAAAGGACCATTCCTTCCTCAAGACAAAAGAGCTTACAAAAAGAGAGAGCACAGCATCAAAGGTCTCCTCCCTCCCTAGGACAAGAACCAGGAATCAAACACACACCTCCGAGAAGCCCTAATACTTCAAAATCTGAAGCAGGGCGTCAAAAGACTCCTCCCTCCCCAGGGTAAAAGTTAGGGTTTCTCAAAATTAAAACACACAAGGGTTTGAAAGAAATAAATCTAACTCAGGGCCTGGAGCAGGGAATCAAAAGCCTCCTCCCTCCCCAGGACAAGAGGGAAATCAAAATAGGAAAGCAAATAAAAACAAGCAGAAAGAACACCTATGCTCAAGACCTGGAGCAGAGTGAGAAAACTCATTCACTCCCCAAGATGAGGGATTGACCCTCTAGTTGGTCCGGATCATGTCTGGCACCTTGTTAGCCTCCCCGGTAACGGCGCCAAAATTTTGGGGTCCAGGTATGAACAATGTATTCACCCTTTTCCTACATTAATTTATCAATCTGGGTGCATATCCTTTCAAGGAAATGTGCAAGGTATATGTAGGGGCAAGAGTACCATCTGTCTCGACCAAGGGTTCATGATTAAGATTCAAAACATTGTTGTAAAATTGAACTAAATACAAAACTCAAGGAAATCATTTACAAGAGTTAACAAGCTGTAACAACAATCTTAAAATAATAAATAACACACATAGAAATATGCAACACCTGATCAGAAGAGTGGGCCCATCTCTCTGATCAGGGCTACGTTAATCACAGTGAAGAATGGAGCAGCAAAAGAGATGATACTTTATTAATTTGGAAAGATTTATTAAAATATCAATGGGGAGTCCCCCATTTACCAGAATAACCTGTCTTTTATACACAACAAGGGAGAACAACATCTTTCCCCAAAACCTGGTAACCATAAACCCAAAAATATACATCAATTTGGAACGACACCAACACTAGATAGACAAGATCAGCAAATGGTCCAAAAACGGTTCAGGGATCTGCGACTCCAGCTGCACGGCTTCCTTATGGCTGGTCGTTGTTGTGAATTGCGGATTTGCTACAACATGCTGAAAGATTGATACCTGTTCTCTAGAAGCTGAGGTCAAACATTCGTTTTAGTGCTGCGAATAGGAAAAACCCCGCGACCTTATTTCATTAATAAAATATTCCAATAGACAGGAAAGGGGTAATTACCTTGCAGATTTAGCATAGTAAACATAGGTGAATAAGTGCAAAAAGGTCAAAAAGAGGGATAGAAATGCAATAGAAAGATAGCCCGATTTGGTGCCCAACACTTGATGTAGCCACAATTTTACCATACCTTCCTTTCTTGATTTCACATTTTGTGGAGTTGAATAGCATTGTGTGTCCTTGATCACCCATTTGTCCAAAACTCAACAAATTGTGATTCATGTTTTCAACCAATAGAACATTCTTGGATAGAGCATCTTTTCTTCTGAGACTGACAATACCTGATCCTATAACATTTGAAGATCCATCATTTCCAAAGGACATGGTTTTATCTTTATTCTCTTTTAGAGATATAAATTTCTTTCTATCTCTAGTCATATGCATTGAGCGGCCGCTATCAACATACCACACATATTTTTTGTTTTGAGCCTTGAGAGCTAGAGCACAATTATCAGTGTTATTCTTCTTCCATGTTCATTCATTTTGTGGCTTCGAAGATTCTTTTGGAGGATTTTCAAGTCTGCAATCTTTGGCTATGTGTCCAAAGTTTCGACATTTGTAACATTCAATATTACTTCTTAAATGTTCAAATATATTGATGTTTCGTTGAGCCTTGGGAGGTTCATATTTGACAGATCTCCTGGAATTGTATTCGTTCCTAGGGTACGTGCGACATTCTACATATTTATGACCAAATTTTCCACATGAATAACAATAGCCATGAAAAATATGTTGGTACCTAGATAGAAATATTCTTCAGGGAATTGTCTTCCAAGGTTGTTCTTGTGAATCTTGTCCAATGAAGTCTACGTGCCTGTCAGATCTCATAGGTTCATTGTATTTTGTTGTAGAAGGTCCTTCTTCTTCTTCTTTGTAACCGAGGCCAATTCTGGCATTGTAAGATCATTGATTGTTGATGAGTTCTTCCAACGCCCTTGAGCTGTTGGCATAGTTTTGGACAAATTTTCCCTTCTTCACTTCCTTACATAGCGAGAATACTTCAGCTTCTAATGCTTCGCTTTCTCGGTTTCTTTCTTCCAACTTATTTTGAAGTTACTCTTCAATACATTTTTGTTCTTCAACTTAAATTTTGAGACCTTGAACTTGTTCTTCAAGAGTGTTGGAATGGATCTTCTCAGCCTGGAGCTCTTTTATAAGCTTGATTTCCTCCTTAGAAAATTAATCTATGGTCAACCCTTCTTCTTCGTTGTTTGATACCTCTTGTTTATTGTGCTTGACCATAAACAATACTCTCTGATTGGCTTCTTCTTCACTGTCACTGTCTTCTTCGGATGATGAGCTATCTTCTTTAGAGAGAAAATTCCTTTTGAATCCTTTCTTCTTGCCTTGCTTGTTGAATTTCTTAAAGCCTTTCTTTCCTTTTGACTTTCCATCACTTCTGTTCGGACATTTTTCGGAAAAATGCCCAACCTCACCACAATCGAAACATACCAATGGAAGTTTACCTTTGAATTTTCCCTTACCAATTTTTAGTTTTCTCGTAAAGTAAGCATATTCTCCATCTAAAAAACCTTCTTCATCATCTTCCTTTTCTTCAAACTTGCAGGTGCAGGTGTAGGTATTTGCCTTTGAAGGTTGTTTGTCCTTATTGGTTTTCTTAGATGTGAAGTACCCTCTTCTTCATCAAGTCTCATTTCATATGCTATGAGAACTCCATATAATTCCTCTTTGCTGAGTTTGTCCATATTTGCATTGTATTCTAAGACCAATACCTTTCGGTTGAATCTTCTTGGTAACATTCTAGGAATCTTTCGTATAATAGTCTTCTTGTCAACACGCTCTCCCAATCCTTCCAAAGTGTTGGTTATTTGATCAATGTGTTGGAAGAATGTAGTGATGTTGTCATCTTCTTTCATTCTAAGTTGCTCAAATTTTGCTCTGTAGATTTGAAGTTTTGCTTCTTTGACATTTGAGTCACCTACATATATATTCTCAGGCTTGTCCCATACATTTTTGGTAGTTTTACAACCCAACACCTTATGATAAGAAGATTGAATAAGTCCACTGATAATAATATTCTTTGCTTTTGCATCATTTACCAAATTCTTCTTACCTTGTTCATCCGCGGTTGGTGTAAAGCCATTTTGAATAATGTCCCATACTTTGTAACCTTGCACCAAGAGATAGACCTTCATTCTTCCTTTCCAGAGTGCATAATTATTTTCATTGAATAGAGGTACACAATCCTTGGTATGCTCAATGATTTCCTTCTAGTTGTAAAACTGTTATTAAAGGAACCAAGCTCTGATACCAATTGTTGGAAATACTGGAAGGGGGGGGGGGGGGAATTAGTATTCCTTAGCAATTATCACTTTTAAATATTTTCATATCATTAGTTAATCTTCAATTATCATTAATGTTTATGCAGTAACAATAGTGAATAAGAGAACACAGGAGGAACAAAAACGTTAGGTGGAAAACTCCCTCCGGCTCAAAAACCACCGAACGCTTTTCTAATAATTATTTAATCTTCAACTCCAATTGAAAAGAAAGCTCCAAGTTCCTAGAATCTAGAAAGTCATTCTTTTCTTTCTCCCACTGGATGGATGCTCCAACGCCCGAGATTCTTCAGTAGTCAACCGAACGGATGCCCCAACACCCAATGAGATACAACTCACCCTAGCACCACCCTACCACCCTGAAGTTTTCATAGGATTGAACCTATTGGTGACTTCATGCACTAGCCTAGAACCACCCTACCACCCTATAGAAGAGTAAAAAAATAATGGACTCCCATACGAGGGAAAATGGTCCACTTTATAATGATATAGAATGATGTAGAAGAAGAAGACACACTAGACCATAACCCCAACTATGACACAACCACCTAATGAAGATCCTAGACCTCCCGACACTGCCTGTTCAACTCTTGGCAGATAGACATTTTTACAACTTTTACAATGATTCTTTTACAATGACTCTCTACAATGATACTTTTATAATGATTGTATGCAGTGCTTCCCACTTGAAGACTTCATGTGGTGAACTTCCATCTACTATTCTGCACCTTGATTGCTACTCTTTTCATGCTACCCTTTCTTACTCTTCAGAACATTATATTATGCATTGAGTCTTGTCTTGATGAATATATAATGCCTGCAAAAAGTCTTCAAAGAAACACCCATGACATGATAATAACAAAACTTACCTCATCCTGCAGAACATATGTCAATGCTAAACAAAAACAAAAAAATGGAATACAAAGAAACTAATGCAATTAAGAGATGAACATGCATATACATAAGACACTTACCTATAGCTTACCTCTACTACATCATTTTGTTGCACCTTGCTCTTTGTTGCCCTAGAAAGTCTGGTCCTTTGCACGCCTTGACAACACTTGATCTAGTTTTTCCTGCCTTCTAGGAGCATGATATTTAATCTAATGTATATCTAATATTTTAGATCCCCAACATGTGATCTTTGGTCGTGTATAATCCCTCTGAGTTCTCTTTCCAATGTCACAGGTTTGACCCGATTTTGACTCTTCAAGGCAAAGTTATGCCCAATCTCTCACAATGACCTAATTATGGACTAGTTCAGTAGAACGAACTTGTACGACGTACCACATGTCACTGTTTCCTCCTTCGGCTCTGACATTTATATATAAAAAAAAAACTACAGTGCGTGCACTATCTTCCACTTTTTACATAATTCCAATTCTCTTCTCTGAGCGAGAGTTATGATGATTTTCCCAAGATCACTTCTTTGAGATGAAATTCTACAACCTACATAACACCCTAAATTTGACAAATCATATCTCCAAAAATATAGAGAACCAAGATCTGAAATTTAGTCACAACATTCATCAGGATTTAGAATCAAATGGGTTTTCATTTCAGAATCTAATACTTCACATAAATGAAGTTATAGTGAAAATTCCACGATCACTCCATTTGGAGGATATATGAGATTTCTTTCAATAGAGTTGAGAGGGGATTCTATAGAGAATGTTGGAGTGATTTTAGGAGCTTAAGCAATTATTAATTAATGACTATTCAATGAAAAAAACCAATTATGAGTGCCATGCCACAACCCCATAGGGGTTTAGCCCACTGAGTGGGGGTTACTAACTTCGAACATGAATATCTCTCAAACCATGAAGAATTACTTGGCGTGCTATATATCAACAAAACATCTCGACAAGTAGAATCTATCTAGAAGATCCTTGACTCAAAATAGAGTAAGTTTCCAAGTCAAAATTCCCTTGCAATATCAGGGTAGCCCCTGGTGCTGCCTAGGTTGACATCAATGACAACCTCAGATCATCTTTAGATCAAAAGAAACAGGAGAGGAGCCTACTAATCTGGAGGAATGTCTATCAGATGAGCAGATATTTGCGGTGCAAATTGCAGGCAACCATTTTGAAGATATTATATACTTCTTGATGATGGGAATGGATCCAAGAGGGTACACTATCCAAAAAAAGAAGGAATTGGTGGTGCATGTGGCAAACGTTTCTGTCATTGTAGGACATTTGTATAAAATGGGATCAGATGAAATACTATGATGTTATGTTCCTGAGTTTGAACGAAACAACATCCTCGCTGAAGCTCATGGAGGAGCTGCGGGGGGACACTAAGCAAGAAAAGCAAAAGGGCAGAAGATATTACACGCTGGGTTGTGGTGGCCGACACTGCATAAGGATTCAAAACAATATTGTCTGGAATGTGATGCATGCCAGAGGACTCGCAGGCCATCGTGGAGGGATGAGTTTCCTCTGCATCTGCAGATGTCATTGCAATCATTTGAGAAGTGGGAAATTTACTTTGTAAGACTAATTCAGCCTCCAGGAAAGAAGACAAGTGCATGGTGCATCATCATCGTGACTAAGTATTTGACCAGATGGGCAGAACCACAGCCGGTGAAGGACTATACAGGGGAAACAACAACAAAATTCCTGTTTGAGTATGTGCTAACAAGGTTCAGTTGCCTGAGGATTTCTATTAGCGATCGTGGTATGCATTTCCTTAATGAAACAACCAGTGCACTGACAGAGGAATTTGACGCAGGAGGTTGATGAAACTAAAATGGTAGTCTTAAAAGTAGACTATTGGTTACTTTATAACCAATAAAATGCATTCAAGCAGATTTTGTACGTTGGCTTACTTTATACTGAGGTCCCACTTTTCCCCTAAACACGTTGGTCCCACGTTGACTTTCTTTTTATAAATAGGCACTTCATCTATGTCGTTGATCTCCTCTCTCCAGATCTAACGATCATCATTCACCCTAATCAACAAAACTATTCAGAGATCCCTCTATGGTATTGATATCCTCTCTCCAAATCTAACGGTCATCACTCAACCCGATCAACAAAATAATCCATTGATTATCCACCATTGGTCAAAGCGCACTTGATCCAATGGTTAATAGCAATATCGGGTGATCCACTTGCAAGGAGATTACCCACCCGATAAAGTCGTTTTCTCTCTCCACCTTAGTGTTACGTGTCACTTAGTTAATGGAATCGGGTGACTACCCCGAATTACCACTTACCACTTTTCCTTCGCGGATAAAACCCGCTTTTCCAATACAACCCATGTGCATTAAATCAAACTTAAATAAAGCACGTAATGAATGTTTTAACGCTTAATTCCAATATTATCCCTTAACACTAAATGACTGCGATTTAGTGAAAAACACATAAATACTGAGATTTACCATGAAAGTGTGAAAACGGAGAAAATACCAGGTTAAATTTTAGAACACGGATACACAATGGTAAACAAGAGTCTACACCAAGATTAATACACAGATGCACACTGAATCAAATTCTTCAATATAATAGAAGTTACAAAGTCTTGGCCCTCTCGGCTCAATTACAGTGATTTATCTGACCTCTGTCTCAATCTCAAAACCCTATCTATCACTCAAACTTTCGCCTCTCACTCAATTCTCAATCATCTTAGCTAATCCATTTTCATTACATTTTCTTCTCTTTTATGAGTCAAATCCTATTCTAACTACACTAACAACTCGATCTCTATTTTAATCAATATAAAAATCAAATTTCTATTCTTAAGCTCTATTACACACCTATGCTAATAACTTATCCCTTAGTCTAAAATAAGACAATTTTCTAATTATTACAATAATGAAGTAAAGATCATTTTCAAGAGATCCAACCCTCTCTACAAAAACTGACTTTTGACCACTCAGGTCAATGAAATTCAACTCATTTAGCCACAACATGTGAACAAACAATCACATTGTTGGCTAAGTCCAGATGCTCCTGCATCAGACTCCCGGGGAAGAAAAGAATCATCCCTCAAACTTTCAGGATTTACTCCATACTTCTACAACTCTGTTATTGTCAACCAACTAGCATCCTCCACTGGCTGTCCTTTCCATTTGACTAGATATTGAAAATAAACCTGTACTCTAGTTCTTTTGGATACTCTTTTCTCCAAAACAGCTTCCACCTCTTTCTTAATTGTCTTTGGAATTTGTTCTTCCCAGTTCAAAGTTTGAACTTCATCTTCTGTTGTTTCCTCCTATAGCTCTGTCTCTGTCTCTTTGCATGGATACAAATCTGCAACTTTGAAGGTAGGTGATATTCCAATCCCTTCTGGCAATTCAATTGCATAAGCATTAGTTGAAAACTTTCTTACAATTCTACGTGGTCCTATCTTTTTCATTTTTAGTTTATTGTAAGTCTTAGCAGGAAATATTTCTTTTATCAAATACACCATCACTAAATCTCCCACTTGGAATTCTTTTCCTCTTCTTTTCATATCTACTCTTTGTTTGTATTTGCCACTGCTTTCCTGCAACCTACCTTTGACACCTTCTTGTGGTCTCTGCTTTTGCTCTGCAAACTCTTCAGCTTTTTCACTTCTTGTCTCCTATTTACCAAATTTTCTGAGCTCATACACACCTCTTGGATTCATTCCAAAAACAATCTGAAATGGACTCATTCTAGTACTTCAATTTGGAGTGTCATTATAAGCAAACTCAGCTTGAGATAGTGCTAAATCCCATTGCTTAGGATTTTGGTACACTAAACTTCTCAATATGTTCCCCAAGCTTTTGTTTACCGCTTCGGTCTATCCATCTATTTGAGGATGGTATGCTGAACTGAAATTGAGGTTAGCACCTATTTTCTTCCAAAGAGTTCTCCAGAAATTCCCTACAAAATTTGTATCTATTTTAGACACAATACTTACAGGCAATCCATGTAATCTTACAATTTCTAAAAAAAATAGATTAGCAAAATGTGTTGCATCACTAGTCTTGTTACATGCAATGAAATGTGCCATATTGGAAAATCTATCTACCATAGCATAAATGGAATCATTCCCCCTTTGAGTTTTAGGTAACCCCAACACAAAATCCATGCTAACTGCATCCCATGGTGGGTCTGGTAACGACAATGGCTGGTACAATCCTGTATTCTGGCTTCTCCCTTTAGCATGCTGACATATCTTGCACTTCTCAACAAATATCTTAACATCAGTCTGCATCTTTGGCCAATAGTAAAAAGCATTTACCTGAGCAAAGGTTTTGTCTTGTCCAAAGTGACTAGATAATCCTCCACTATGTCTCTCCTTTATTATGTTTTCCCTCATAGAACATTTGGGAATGCACAACTTGTTTCCTTTAAATAATAAACCTCCTTGGATAAGATAATCTAACCACTGACTTTTGTTATGAGCTATTGGATTTTGTACTACTATATAAATATCTTTGAAGTCTACATCATCTTTATACATTTCAACCATTTCTTCAAATCCTACAACACCAACTTTTAATTCTTGCACAATGAAATTTACCCTGCTTAAAGCATCAACAACTTTTTTCAACTTACCACTTGTGTGTTTTATCACAAAATTAAAGCTCTACAAAAACTCTACCCACTTGCCATGTTTTTGGTTCAATTTTGGCTGTTTTTTTATGAACTGTAATGCATGATTGTCAGAATACAATATAAACTCCTTTGGTAGCAAATAATGTCTCCATTTTTTTAAGGCTTCTATAATAGCATAAAATTCTTTATCATAAGAATAATTCTTCTTCTTAGCTTCATTTAATTTCTCAGTGAAGTATGCTATTATTCTGTATTCCTGACTCAAAATTGCTCCAATTGCAACTCCACTAGCATTTGTTTCAACTTGAAATGCTTTTTCAAAATCAGGTAAAGCTAAAACTGGTTTCTCTGTTATTTTCCTCTTCAACAACTTAAAATTCATGTCTGCTGCTTATGTCCACTTGAATGGCTAATTAGTCTCCCTGATTCTTTCAAGAATTGGTGCACAAATCTGACTAAAACCTCTGATAAATTTCCTAGAAAAAATTGCAAGACCGTGAAAACTTCTTACCTCAAATATATTCCTTGGAATAGGCTATTTCCAAATTGCTTGGACTTCTCTGGATCCATTTTCAACCCTTCTTTAGAAACTACAAATCCCAATTAAATTAATTCTTCTTTCATGAAACTACATTTCTTGAGATTTATCAGTAGTTTCTCTTTCTGCTGAGTTCTTAAAACCAATTTAAGATGCTCTAGATGTTCTTCTTTACTTCTACTAAAAACTAGAATATCATCAAGATAAACAGTAACAAACTTGCCTGCATATTCCTTCAATACTTCATTCATCAATCTCATGAACATGCTAGGTGCATTAGTGAGTCCAAAAGGCATCACTAACCACTCATATAACCCACTATTTGTTTTAAATGTAGTTTTCCATTCATCACCTTCTCTAATTCTTATTTGATGATATCCATTCTTCAGATCTATTTTAGTAAAATACTTTGACCCACTCAAACAATCCATCAAATCATCCATGAATGGTAAAGGAAATCTATACCTAATAGTGATCTTGTTTATGGCTCTGGAATTTGTGTGCATACGCCATTCACCTCCTTTCTTTGGACTGAGTACTGTTGGTATAGCACATGAACTAAGACTCTATCTGATTATTCCCTTATCCATCATCTCTTGCACTTGTCTTCCAACTTCTACATTCTCTTGAGGATTTAATCTATATGTTTCGTTGTTTGGCAAACTTGATCCCGATATTAGATCAATATGATGACTAATACTCCTAATTGGTGGCAATGTATTTGGCAACACATCCACAATAATATCAAAAAAATCATTCAAGAGAGTTTTGATTTCTTCAGGTAAATCATCTAAGTTTGTGAAGTCAAAATTACCTGAGGTCTCCCTATGACAAAAAAATCCATTTCTTCACCTTTTCCAACCTCTTGCAACAACTCCTTTCCACTCATCAGCATAACACTATTTCCAGGTGCTCCTTTGTCAGCTTCATCCTTCAATGGAAGCAGTGTATGTTTATTTCCATCCTTCTCCAAAGTATAAGTATTTTTCCTCCCATCATGAATAGCTTTCTGATCAAACTGCCAAGGTCTTCTCAATAATACATGGCATAAATCCAATGGCATTACATCACACAATATCACATCTTTGTAAGTACCAATTTGTATCTTTACCTTGCATTGTTTTGTCATAATAATCTGATGTCCTTTCTGCAACCATGACACTTTGTAAGGAGTAGGGTGTTCTGTCTACACTAATCCTATCTTTTCCAGCATCTCTGTAGAAACAAGGTTATCAGTGCTTCCATTGTCAATTATCACTTTACAACATTTAGCTTTGGATTTGCATGTAGTTCTGAATAAACTCTTCCTCTGAGCTGGTTCTCCAGTCTCTTTCTCTGCCTTAAGAAATTCCCTTTTCAACAACAGGGATTCTCCTACTTTAGGGGATTCTTCCTTGTCTATAATTTGAGGTTTTTCTTCCTTTGCCTCAGCCACATTCACATTCTTCTGACTTGTTGTTCTATTATGAGGGCAGTCTCATGATCCATGTCCCCATTCTCCACATGTGTAACATCGAATATCTCTTCCTCAACCTCCTCCTCTAGGTGTCAATATTCCTCTATTAAAATCTCCCCTCAGTGGTGGTCTACTACTTGAACTTCCTGATTCATTTTGATGTGGCTGAAACCTTGGTCTGGTAATTCCTCTACCTTTTACTAAACTTTTCCCTCTATTCCTCTAATTTTGTTTTCTCAACATCTTCTCTTCTGCCTTCAAACCTGCTTGATAGGCATCTTCAATGGTCTTCAGACTCAGCAAGCTGATCTCATCTTGTACATCATATCTTAAGCCATTGATATATTTGGCTACCTTCTCCAAGTCATCCTCCACATGTCCTTCTCTAATACTCAATCTATAAAACTCTTATGTATATTCTTTAACAAACATTCATTTTTGCCTTAGATTCTGTAGTTGTTTGAAAAGATTTAACTGATAATATTTTGGCACAAATTTAGCTTTCATTTTAATCACCATTTTGTCCCATTACTTGATCTTGGACTTTCCTTTTCTTGTTTGGGATGTTTGTAGTTCATCCCACCAAATAGATGCATGACCCTTCAATCTGGTAACTTCAAATTTCACCTTCTTTTTATCATCAACCTCTTCATAGTAAAAATATTTGTCCAATGAACTGATCCAATCCATTAGCTCTTCTGCATTGAGACTCCCTTCATATGCAGGAATTTCCACCTTTGGTTTTCCACCTACTTTAGCCAACATCTTGATAACTTTGGTAGTTTCATTTTCCTCCTCTTCTTCTTCCTCAAAAGATCCTTCTGCAACACTGTCAACTCCTTCATTAGGTGTTCTCCTCTAAGAAATCTCCATTGTGTCCATCCTTGTATGCAAACTCCGGATCTCCTCCAACAGAACTGCAATTTCTTTAGGTCTTCCTCGACTTATGCCAGCTCCTCTCCTCGATGGCATGTCTACTACAGTCAAACTCAATCTCCATGCTCTAATACCAAAATGACGCAGAAGGCTAATAAAACTAAGGTGGTAGTCTTAAAAGTAGACTATTTTTTACTTTATAACCAATAAGATGCATTCAAGTGGATTTTGTACGTGACTTACTTTATACTGAGGTCCCACTTTTCCCCAAAACACATTGGTCCCACGTTGAATTTCTCTTTATAAACAAGCGCTTCACTCTACGTTGTTGATCTCCCATCTCCAGATCTTGTTAACACCCAGGTTGTTCCCTATGACTCCCAAGGGAATACGGCCGGGGTAACCACTAACCAATCTTTGGATTACAGCTTCTAGCCCAGCTGTAATCAGAGAGGGCTCTCTCTATAAGGTTTGTCTTTGTTCTGTAGTGATATTAGGCTAGCTATGAAATAAAGGTTTTTTTGATTTATGTTTGGTTGGAAGGATGCCTTTCTGTACTTAAAGTGGAGATCTGCAGATGAATTTAGTCCATTGGGCAATGGAGTCTGAGGCTACTAGTTTCTTGAGGTCTTGAGTTCGAGCAGTTGGAGTTACAGGGCCATTTAGATATCTCATGAAACAAACTTGAAATTGTGATGATGGAGTGTAAACAACCAGTGAAAAGCAATCAAGAATTTTCCACTAAGCTGGGTTGTGAGAAAGGGATGTATTCCTCAGGAGCAAACTTGAATTCCTGAAACAATAATCACTGTGCAGATATAGTGTGAAAGGGTAGCAATTAAGAATTACGCTTTCATTACCATAACTGAAGAAAAACATTCAAATAGCTTAGGTTGAGTTCAGGGTAATCTGTGATTAAGTCTTGGAACTATTCTTTTTCCTTGCTATAAGCTGTAAGACACAGGAAAATGAAGGAAAATATGAAAGATAACAAAACACATAACAAAGAGTTATAAGAAGAACTTATTGTGCCATGAGATACGCAGGAATCCTGCAACATTCAGCTAAACACCGGAAGACATCAAGCAACACAGAGCTTTGGAAATTCCATCATCATTTGTATTACTTCTCTGAGAGTTACAGTAAAAGAACAGTAGAATAGATATGAGCAATCTCTTACATCCAACGTCCAACCCCTGCTAACATATGCGAGGGGGAATATATAGAAGTGTTTCATACAAAATATCTTAGGCATTGAGTCATCTGAGAGGTAAAATATCTTCATTAACTCGTACAGGAGTAGTAGATAAGAAGTTATTACAATCTTTAATACCACATAAGTGCTCTTTACTCTTGTCAGAAGATTTTGACCTTTGGAGCTCACTGAGTCGGTTGAGTGCTTTGTTCTAACTGCTGAATGATGTGTTTGTGCAGCTCTGTCCTCCTGTAGCTTTTCGGCCCTGTCACCTGTGACTGCCAGTGCTGCTGTGGTGGCTGGATATTTGTGCTGAGTTGGCTCAGCCTCTTTCTGCATACCTGCTGATATATCCTTATTTCCTGTGTATGAAAATTTAACTAAAGAAAAACATAATTACTGGCTTTGATTTAACAGTAATTGTATTAAATTATTCCATACACCCTGAGTAGGCAATTGATGCCTCAAAATTGACCCCATGGTCTCATCTGCCTCTGTATACTTGTAAAAATGGGGAGGCTCATCAAACAAGTGTGTAATTTCATTCATAATAAAAGATAAACTCTCCACCCTGTTGAAGAGGGTCTGTCCTGTTGCTGGCCCTGTTTCTGCTGATGTACTAGCTGTCTCTGCAATCTGATTGGCAGCAAAAGTATTGACTCTCTTGGCATATTTTTCATGTGAGAGTAGCTTTCCTGATGGCTCTGTCAGGCTAGGAAGACCTGTGTTTTGTAGTGCCATGAACCTATCCTGGAACTTATTGATATCTGCCTGCATGTCCTGGCTTCTTCTTTCCAGGGTCTGAACCAGGTTTCTTAGTGTCAGGACCCTTTTGATCATTGAGATGGTCTCAGTCCTGTTGCCAATTCCCATTTTGATCAGCTGGGAGCTTGTCCTGTAGTTCAACACATTTATCATTTTAGTGGCAATCTCAGGCATGTTGCCTAGAAATTCCCTTGCCCTTTGGATCTCTCTGTGTGCTTTTCCAATGAGCGCCATTTGCTCATAGATGGCCTCAATGTACTCCCACTGATCTGTGATTGACTAGCCAATATTGGCCCATAGTATCCTTTTGAGCTCAGATGTCACCTTGTCCAGTGTGAGCTCCTTCTCTAGCTCATTTATTCTCTTTTTAAGAGCCTTTACCTCTCTTTCTCTTTCGGCCACATTCTGCTTAGACTTGTCATATTTTTCATTGATTTTAGCCAGAGTGTCTTTGGCCTGATTCAACTCTGACATCTGAGACTCCAAGGCTTGAATCTCATTCCTCAGCTTTTGCATGTCAAGGCTTTCAGCCTGCTCTGTTGTTGGTGCTGAGGTGGACGGTGCTGCCTGTTGTGTCTGCTGACCGGGAGGGGCAGTGGTTTGAGGAGCTTCCTCCAGAATTGTTTCTGGAGGAGGTTGTGAAGTTTGTCCTGCCTCCTTTTGCTGCAATGCTGCCTGAAGGGTAGCCTCTGATTCCTGCAGCTTTTCTTGTGTGTGGATGAGCTCTTTATATAATGTAACTAGCATAGCAACTGCATCCTTATCTTGTCTGAGCTGGGCAATCTCTTCTGTTTGAGGATGAAGATTTGCTGGGATCTTTATCATTTTTCTCAATGCTGCCATATCAACATCCCTCAGCTTCAGAATCTCCTGCACTACCTTGACATCCTTAGGATCATGTCCAAGCTCTATTATGATTTCCTCTAGAGCTTTGATCCTGTTGTCTTTTGCTTGAGAGGAAGCCCTTTCCAGCTCAAGTTGTGCAGTGGTGTTATTCAGGCTATTTTGTAGCCTGTAGTTCACCAAGGTCTTATCTGCCAAGGTGGCATAAACCATCTCACCCATTTGTTTGTGCAACTCAATCTGATCCATTGGGTGGATGTCTTTGGACAGGACCTCAAGGTTGGCCCTGATATAATCGGCAGCTGACTGTGGTTGCTGCACTACTCGTGTGAAATGGCTCATTATCATTTTTCCCTCATGTGCATCATATGCAGACATAAGTCTTTGCTGGTTAGTGGGAGCCATTTTTAATAAATGATTATATAGTTGCAGCCTCAAGGGTTCATTTCTCTTTTTGATGTCCTTAAATTGTTGCTTGATGCTTTTCTCACCTTCCCTCTATTGGCCTGAGGAGCTAACTTCTCCTCCTGCTGCCCTTTCTTGTTCTTGCTGGAAGGAACTGGCTGAGGCCTCCATGTTGGGCAGGCCTGTACCTGAAGTCTCTCCTACTGGCATTTCTTCTTCAGAGAAAGGGTTTAATCTTTGCCTCTTCTCCCCTTGAGAGGTGGTAAGGGGAGTCTCTCTGTCCCTTTTCCTGCTTATGTCCTCCCTTTGTGGGGTTTGGAGGACTGAGGAATCAATTCTTGAGTCTTGCCTGGGAGGCGCCATTTGTGTTGTCTGCTGCTCTGTGACCATTGGAGCCTCTACTGTCTGTTCTCCTTGCCCTTGCTGCTCCTTTTGTGGCTGCTGCACCTGTTGAGGTTGCTGAACCTGTTCCTGCTGTACCTGTTGCTCCATCTCTTTTTCCTTGTTTTTGCTGGGAGCTTGACTTGTAGTTTGGACTGCCTCCTGATGCGCTGTAGAGGATGAGGCAGCTGCTCCTGCTTGAGGCCTTGGCAGAGAGAATACCTGTGCAGGAAGTTCCAAGTCAGCCATTTTAAGGAGATTTCTTCTTGCTCTCTCATTCAGTTCTTCTTGTGTGATAGGTTCCTCTAGTGTGCCTCTTTTCCATTTTGGTTGATTTGCATAGTGTTCAATGTGAGGCAAGCTTAGATGGTCATAACTAGAGAGCCTATATTTGACCCTTCTTAATGATATGGAGTGATTGGGGTCATAGGGTTTCCAAAGGAAACTGGTCTTTAAGCCAAGGCTTTCTAGCTTTCTATCAGCTTCTTTCCAGCCTTCCTCCCTTTTGTTCAAAACAAGGTGGCCCAATTGGTTTTTTACTTTAAGCTGTGCCTTCTTGCCCTTGCCTGAGAAGTGTATCATGTCAACATTCCCAAACTGCCTGAAGTATTCAAGGGCAAATAGTCTCATGGGCACATACTTGGGCAATCTGTATGGGGGTAACTCACAACCATATATTCTGATAACGGTGTAGTTTTGGTAAAAATACCAATCCCCAATGCTGTACACTTTGGACAACTGAAGGATTCTCTGCATCTCGTCTGTTAGTCTTGGAGGAGGCGAGCTCATGAACAAAGACATGGCTGGGTGGATGAAGAGGTCTATGAACTCATAGTAAGTGTATGGAGAGTAGGCTCTACAATGAAAAACTGAGCTCCAGTACACTACAGACCTTGGATTACCTTGTGCATCCGTTCTTTTGACAATGAAGGAGAATTTCTCATGCTGATAATATAGAATTAAGTGGTAGATGTAGGAGGTGTATCTGAACACATTCTCTCTTGACAGGTTCATAAACTGCTCATGCATCTTATCTAATATGTAGGTGGCATAATCATAATAGATTGGAGTTTTTCCAAGGGAAAACATAAGCATCATCACCAATACAGTCTCATCAATAAATTCAACTGATTTGTAACCCAAGATGGAACTGATCATGTCTGCAAGGTCCCTGCCCAATGGGTTGAGGTAGCCATAAAAAATAGGAGGGTAAAGCACAGTATCAGAGTTGATAAACAGTTGGTTCAGCTTTGTGATCTGAGCATCTGTCAACATCTTGGCTCCTTGGTTGATCAGATCAAACAAAGACAGGGGAACCAATTTCTTCTCAGTCTTGAATTGCAGCATCTCTCTAATGGCCTCAGGTGTGATGTAGAATACAACTGAGCCTGAAGGGTCAATCACAGCTCTCTGAGTGGGATCATAGCATACAGCACACAGGTGAATCGGGTCAGGGAATTGGTTGACTTGAGGGAGCCTGAAGATTGGGAGGAAAGAATCCCAAATTCCCAATATATCTGTCTTATCTTCATGTTTAGCCTTTAGCTCATTTAGCAGGTGGAGGTGGAACTTGCTGTGGGCTAAGGAGTCTTCTGAGATTTGATAATCTAAGTCTGCCAAATCCTGCCACTCCAATTCTCTCTGAGGTGCATTCAAAGGAGAAACATTGAGGGCCACAGGTGCAACTGGAGTCTCCATGGTTACTTAAATTCTGTTTTGTATATAGACTGTTGTTACTTAGACTGGGTAACAGAAAAAGAGCACTGCCTGAGTGAAGAGGTGAATTGAGAAATGAAGGATAACAGGGTAAGTTTACAACAATTGAAATACTGCTTCAGTCACTTGAGAAGGCAAATCCTTGTCTTTACCAGACCTTCCTCAATAAATGTAGGTTCCGGGTTTCTGTTCACGACTGCGCGAACGAAAATGCAGGTTTTCAATGAAGGTTGTGTTAAAATAGACTCGGCTAATGAATTTCGACTGTTCAATTTTCAAGTGGGAACGGGTGCAGGGAATTCACCGATGAATTATGCGTTTTCAGTGCCTAAAAGTGAGTTCTCAGTTTATTGCATACAAAAACCAGGCCTAGAGAAGACTTGCAGGGATAAATACCTGGTAAATCGATGGTCCGGGTCACAAATGCAGGTGGGTAGGCGCGCCGGAGGTCTCTAGGTCAATTTGAGCAGGTTGGTGCAACTTTGGTCGTAAAATTCATGCAGAGGGTGCAACAATAGTTTTGAAAAAAGTGCAAAAAAACGCGAAAAATTGACAAAATATGGATTTTTTGTGACATTGGCGCCTTTTTCGGATGACATCAGCATGACGTCATCGGGTGGGTCAGGGTCGGATGACGTCAGCATGTTGTCATGAGGTGACGTGGCGGCATATGAGTGGTCCACGGGGGTGGTGAGGTGGTAGACAGTTGGAGCAATGGTGGACGGGGGTTACGGATGCGGCGATGACGTTGGCAATGACGCTGGCAGGTGGTTTAATGGCAAACTGGAAACCGCAAACGGTTTTATATCGGACTGCTTCTTATACGGAAAGGAATCTGTCAGAGGGGGCTCCGATACAATTTGGAGGCGACGCGTGGACCCGGCCTGACGTTAGCCTCTGACAGATATCGGACGATATCCTTCGGACGTCGGGGCCGGTCCGATATCCGCATCAACCGTCGGATGAAAAGGGCTTGATCAGACGGTCGACGGGCCAAAGATCTACACGGATGATACAGCGTCGGGCGGGTAATAAAATATTATTTTTCATGGGATATGCGCCCGGCAGGACCATTGTAAAATTTATCGGGTTTGCATGGTTTTGTGCGTATTTCTTTGTAAAGCCCCGCATAGTCAAAACTTTAGGGAAAGGCGAAAAATAATAGTTTTCTTCATAAATTTCTTTGCGAAATCACATAAGCCTCAAAACTTTGGATAAATGGGTTTTGATAAGATTTTGTATAAAAAGCGCATATAGTCCTCAGACTTAGGATAAAGCAAAAAAGTTGGTTTTCAAGGTACTTTTGTCATTTTGAGCGGGTTAATGGGTGCAAAAGGGTTTTTCCAAAGTTTTTTAGGGAAAAGTGAAGGGTTGGCTAGGTAAATGAGTTCTGAAGGTTGAAAAGAGGTTAGGATTGGGTTCTCAAACTTGACCAGATGTCAATTTGATTCCCTGGTAATGAATCATATGGCTATAATGCCAAGGAGGGGATATTTATAGAATGTTTGGGGTTTAGACACCATGGTGTTATAATAGTAGGGAAAGGGTGACATAAGGAGTTAGATAATAGAAGTTAAGGGTTAATATGGCGGGAGAGGGTGAAAGAAGAGTGATATCACTAAGTTTATTTGAAAACAACTTAGCTTAGGGAGTAGATCAAAATGAAAAGAAATTTACACAAGAAATGTGGCTCTTTAGGATACAAGAACCATCATAAAACTTTGAATTTCTTTCATAAACACAACTGTTGAAGGGATGTTAGTAATGAGTGATGAATCAGGAAAGAAGGGAAGTTAGACATACTCCTTTGTGTTGCTTTCCTTGTATTGATCAACAAGATTCGGTCTGGAAGGAACACCACTTCTGCAACCTCATCTACCTACCCATCTATTTGCCTAGCATTTTTTGTTTCTTCTTGGAGGGTGCACTTGGACTTGCAAACCCTTATGTGCCTTTTCTTTTCCATTGGCTTTTTCCTTTGATTTCCTATCTAGCACTACCCTTATTTCTTCCAAGGCCCCGGATTAAGCAGTTGGGAACCTTAGCTTCTCTGTCTAACTACTGATCTGCCAAGATTAGACAGTTTGGACAGACTTCTTTCTCTATGCTACAATAGAAAATTGAAACATGGCATGATCCAGATTAGACTGTTGGACCATCCATCAAAATTTAGTAAACATGAAGGCATGTACACACCTTGCCTTTTCTTGGAAATATGTGATCTTTGTATCAGCAAAGCAGAGCATATTTGGCACTTTAGATTTGTCAATCATGAAATATGAAACCTATTGGTATAGGTATCCAACAAATCTAACGATCATCATTCACCCCAATCAACAAAACAATTTAGTGATCCCTCTACATTGTTGATCTCCTCTCTCCAGATCTAACAATCATCACTCAACTTGATCAACAAAAGAATCTGGTGATTCTCCACCATTGGTCAAAGAGCACTTGATCCAACGGTTAATAGCAATATTAGGTGAGCTAGTTGCATGGAGATTACCTGCATGATAAAGCGGTTTTCTCTCTCCACCCGAGTGCTACGTGTTGCTTAGTTAATGGAATCAGGTGACTACCCCGAATTACCACTTACCACTTTTCCTTTGCCCGATAACCACCTTCATTGATAAAACCCGCTTTTCCTATACAACCCACATGCATTAAATCAAACTTAAATAAAGCGCTTAATGAATTTTAACGCTTAATTCCAATATTATCACTTAACACTAAATGACCATGATTTAGTGAAAAACACATAAATTCTGAGATTTACCATTAAAGTGTGAAAACAGAGAAAATACCTGGTTACGTTTTAGAACACGGATACACAGAGGTAAACGAGAGTCTACACCAAGATTAATACACAAATGCACACTAAATCAAATTCTTCAATATAATAGAAGTTACAGAGTCTTGGCCCTCTCGGCTCAATTACAGTGATTTATCTGACCTCTATATTAATCTCAAAACCCTATCTATCACTCAAACTCTCGCCTCTCACTCAATTCTCAATCATCTCAGTGAATTCCTTTCAATTACATTTTCTTCTCTTTTATGAGTCAAATCCTATTCTAAAAGCACTAACAACTCGATCTCTATTTTAATCAATCTAACAATCAAATCTCTATTCTTAAGCTCTATTACATACCTATGCTAACAACTTATCCCTTAGTCTAAAATAAGAAAAGTTTCTAATTATTACAATAATGAAGTAAAGATCATTTTCGAGAGATCCAACATTCTCTACCAAAACTGACTTTTGATCACTCAAGTCAATGAAATTCAACTCATTTAGCCACAACATGTGAACAAAAAATCACATTGTTGGCTAAGTCCAGATGCTCCTGCATCATAATTCCAGGTTTATCATAAGAAAAGTACGCCATATCATCCAAAAGCTAATGGGATGGTGGAATAATTTAATAAGATATTGGAGAACACGTTGATGAAGGTTTTCGATGCATAAAGGAATGATTGGGACATGTGCATACCCATGGTACTATGGGCTTATAGAACGACTTGCAAAAAGTTGACTGGACAAACGCCTTTTAGGCTGGTTTATGGTGTAGAGGTTATGATGCCGATGGAGTACATTGTACCTAGTTTGCGCATAGTGGAATTCACAAGAATGGTGGATCATGGAGCCTTGGAAGAGAGGCTCATGTAACTGAAAGAACTGGAAGAAGACAAATTTCTAGTTGGATTCCATCAACAAGTTCAAAAGGAGCGCGAAAAGGCATGACACAATCAACACATCAAACTGTGCACCTTCAAGGTAAAAAATTTGGCTTTATTATATGACAGCAAGTTTGATAAATTTCCATGAAAATTTAGGATGCATTGGCTCAGGTCGTATGTCATCAAGGAGATTACCGATGCTAGAGCAGTTCAACTGCTGAAGTTGAATGGAGATCCATTCCCAAGAAAGGTAAATGGCAGCCTATTGAATCGATACACTGAGGATTTGGCCAGATGACTGTATGGTGGAAGCACAGTCTTAGAACTCCAATTAGTTGAGATAAGGCACGGGACTACAAAATACACTGCCCGAGTTGTAGAGTTGCGTGACTGGGTAGCTATGCAGAAAGAGGGAATGTCACAACATCAGTAAAAGTGCGAGGGGAGCTGCATTTTCGAAGGAGAGACCATGCAAGGCTACCAGAAAGTGACTGTTACGGTCACTGTTCATGGTTTAACAGTAAGAAATAGAAGCGAGGGGGTGCGTCATTTAAAGCTGAATTTAAGAGCGAGATCTTTGAAAATTTGCTGCCAATCTAGCATTTATGAGCAAGGTGGTAAACCTAGAATCTAATGAGGGCACAGAAGAAACAAGTATGGGCACAGAGGATATTGATATTGAGGGGGTAGACCCTATTTCCAAGTTACCAGAATACATCCCTTCACTCCAAGGTAAGGTGAAGGTCCCAAAAGACCCAGATGAGGGAAATTTTTTACTTAACACACCGTTGCTGCCAAACTAGATCACATTCGAATGTCTGTGCTTGGCATGCATCCGACATATAAAGTTAGAGGATTGGGACTTGGCGAACACTGAGCGGTTCCCCCACTTGTCAATTGATACATTTATGACCCATCTCTTCTATAAATGTTATGTTGTCACCATGCTGGAGCCAAGGAAGTGGATAGAGGGGTGGATAAGGCAAGACTATTAAACCTGCTATGGGTGTCACATTACAACCATGCGCCCATAAATTTGATGGTGATCAAACAATTGATATGCTTGGTGCACGACGGTTGCCTGTGGTTGGGAGAACCAATACCAATCACTGATATGTTGATCCATAGGATCACATTGTTACCACACTCAGGCTTGAATCCAGCCAAGGCATTTGGCGAAAAGGTAGGCGAATGCAACCTCGCTGAGAGGATGAAGGACAAGTTTAAGCTTGTCAAGAAACCGCGTGGCTGCTCAATTTCCATCATAACCAACCCCGCGGTTAAGGTAGCCACCTGAATCTTGGCTGGGAAAATAATGAGGAAGTGTCGCACAGATGAAGTGTCGACACCAGTTGTGTCATTAGCAGCCCAATGCACAGAGGGCGTACAATTCAATTGGGTGCACTACCTCTACAGTGAGTTCCTCGTGAACTACAGAGAAGCACAATACCAAAGTAAGACTCTCCCTTACGCATGGATTCTGCTATCAATTGTACTAGTCATGTGGGAATTACCAGAGGACAACCAGTTCCCTCCAATTGCAACAGATCTACCAGAAGAAGCAAAGTTTGCTTCACTCTAGGCCACAAAGTATGCCGAGAGGGTCAAGGATAGTAATATGTTTTGGGTGCTGATGGAGGCAAGGATCCACGCCGCAATAAACTACAAGATAAGGATCTAACCAACTGTATTTGAGCAATTATCAAGATCTGTGGAGTTCAAAGCAAACTTCCATAGTATCTCCATCCAGGTGCGAAAGGACCCTAAGCAGAAGTGGTATGATCTCCCATACCTTGCGACAGATGATAAAATCGCAGCGGTCCTTAAGCGTTGGCCAGCAGAGTGGCGCATGGCCTCAGATTTTTTAGCTGGGTCTAGTAAGCCCACAGGAAAGTAGAAGAAGGAAGAGGCCTGGTTGAAAATGTAGCAGTTGGCTGCAAGACGGAAACAGGAGGTTGAGGACAAATCCAGATCAAAGCATGCTGCTAAAGAGTAGACATAAGAGAAGGAAGGTGAGGAAGAGTGTGACTCTGATAGAAGCCAGAGGTCTCCTTTGCCATATATAGAGGAAGAAGAGTAGCAATCAGAACAGGGTGGTGGAGACCAAGAGAATGCTCCATTCCGAGTGAAGCGCACTAGGGAGCAAGAGAAAGAAGGGTCGTGCAATAAGTCCAAGGCCAGTAAATCATCGCTCGACCCAATCACCTTGGCAGAAGGTGATTTCGATGACATCGAGGAGAAAGTAAGGGATGTGACTGCGGAACTACTGCAACAGTTTGAGTAGCAACATAAACAAGCCTTGGCCGTCATTCAGATGGGTCTGTGTGAGTTACAGATCCAGACTACTCAACTGCAGAATGGTATAGGGTGAGGCAGCACAGCACCGACTAGTTTGGCTCCAGGAACCTTTGAAGTAGCGGAGATGGTTCTCTCTTTGGACCCCTGGGCTGTCCCGCTACTGGATGGAGCTTTGATTGCAGAAGCGGAAGCTAACAAGGGTATTGTCAGTGCTCTCAAGAAGGTTGGGTTGAACTTGGTCGTGCTTCCAAGTGAAGCCCTTCACACCCTGCAAGCAGGTGTGATCGGGGAACTTCAGGCTCGAGAATAGCGCGCACTGAGCGTGATCAACGAACAAAACGTAAACAATGCACAAATGTTTGTCAAAAATACTTCGACAATTAAGACATGGAATAAGGTGCAGCAGAAAAATGAGCACATCGTGGCAGTAGTCGTTGAAGCATGCAAAACCGTTCTTGAGCTGCATATCCTAGAAGAAGCGTCGGTGGAGGCCAATATTTGGAAATTGACTGTAGGTGTGCACGATGCCAAGACCGAGCTGGCCAAGGTTCAGTTTTAGTTGAACCTTAAAATTACAGAGCTCGAGTTGAAGGCCCTGCCTTTGACTCCACTAGAAGTAAAATAACGGTGCAAGGAAGTTGTTAAGGATGTATTTGTTGTAGTGGATAATGTGGTGATGGAGTGCACTGCGCACTTTGAGCAGTCGTTGGAGGTACTTACCAGTCTGTAGGAAGATCCCAACCTGCAGAGTTTAGAAACCGAGGCAAAGGAATTGCAGCAGCGATATGATGAGGTCAGAGCGGTGGCGCGCACCATTGCCATCACAGAGAGATTGGCAAAGTTGCAGGAAGCAAATGCATTGAAGGAAGAGGTGGACACAACACAATGAAGAGAGGTAGTACTCAAGGCCAGATTGGGGCCTTAGTTGGATGAAGCCTATTTGCTCACTGCCACCATTGAGGGCTAGTTGGCTAGCCTACAGGAAATGTAGAAGAAGATACAGGCAAATAGCAAAGGACCAATAATGGAGCAACTAGTAGAGTAGGTTAAACAGGCGGCGACGCAGTCTACCGCTGAAGTTGCAGTGGTGCAAGTGGAGTTGGGAGGTCTTCGCTATAAGATCTTCATGCCAGCTGAGTGACTCAGGGGCAAGTCACCATAATTGTGTTGGGGGCCTATTGGGAACAGGTCCCCTAGAGTCAATTTTGGGGTTAAAAGCCCAAGTATTTATATAAGAAGTATAAAGTATCTACATTTTGTGGCCGTGGAGCATGAAGGTGTAAAGTGTCATAAAGTGTTTCCGCCCTTCTTTTATGTAGTCATGTCATCTTTAGGAGATCTACCCATGGTCCGCGGACCATGGGATTATATAAAAAGGAGAGTCTTTGAAGAGTCTAAGGCAGTTCTAAGTATGTGTTGAGTCATTGATGGATGTAATGGGTCTGTTAGAGCTAAGAGCAAAGAGTCCTAGAGTAGCAAAGAAGCTTTGAAGCTATGTGTGCAGAGGCCTAGGGTAGAAGTCTGCAGCTGAGTGCTTAGACCCCTGCAGTTGTGTGCGCAGAGTAATTAGAGTCTGTAAAGAAAATCTAAAGCATTAATAAAGAGGTTTATTCTAGAATTACATGTGTTTGATCTATTTTACTTCTGTTATGAATTAATGTGATTATGTTATGTTGAATAATGGGTTTGTGATTTAATGCTATATTGATGTGTGAATCTATATGTTTTACCTTGTTATATGAACACAAGTAAGAATATATGTTTACGCGAAGGCCATCTTAATGCATGTTGAAGTTATCAAATACTGAAGCTAGTAGGGTAAATATAGAAGTAAGAGTAATTACAGAGGCACGTAAGTGTCATATCCACCTATTTAGGGTACGCGAAGGATAGTCGTAGACCTTCGCGAAGGTCTAGAGGATGACTACGAGCAGTATATCGATAATCCCTAAAAGGATTATCGATCTACGCAAAGGAAGGTGTATGGTATAAAACAACATCACTACCATCTCTAGGTGTAGAAAATTGGTTCCTACATCCCCCAATAATGCTTCAGGTGAGAGTTGAATCCATGCTCAATGGATTGATGCCGAAAGGGCTAGTAGTGCAAGGATTTTCTTGGCTAATTAACACTAAACCTGGGTCAGGGCCATCAATCCAACAATGGGCATCCAGTGGCTTACCACAGTGAGACACTTTGAGACATAGTCTGAAAGTACCCCACTTACAACAAATAAATGTACTCCATTGTGCACACTTGCCATCAGTGGAAGAATTAAATTATGGGGAAGGAAATGGTCATCCACATATACCACCAACCTCTATAGTTCATACAGACACAAGGGAAGTTGAAAAATGGTCGCCATCAGAAATGGTCGTCCTATCTGCAATAGTTCCATTTGAACATTAAGTATAAGAAGGGAAAAACCAATAATGTCACTAATTGCCTCAGCCGACCACCAGTCATGGCGCTAATCACTGTGTTCGACTCATGTGGGCATGAGAAATCGAGGTCGCTGCATCTTTATAAGAGTGATACAAAATTCGACAACATATTCCATACACTCCTGGAAGGGAAGAAAGTTCCAAATTTTCAACTTCAGGATGCACTGTTATGCCACTTGGGACACATATGTGTTCCTTCAAGTGAGCGTGCCAAGATGATTGGGGAGGCACACTACAGTCGGGTCACTAGACATTTCGGAGTAGAGAAAATAGTAGTGGTATTGCAGAGGTATTTTTATTGGTCGAAACTTAGTCAAGATTTTTGGAAGTACATTAGATCCTGTACCACCTGCGCTATTTCCAAACCAACCATCAAGAATAAAGACCTGTGTACTCCTCTACCTACTCCTAGTCGGCCTTGAGAATCTATCTCCATTGATTAGATGTCGGGTCTTCCTTATACTCAGCACGACAATGTTTGCGTTTTTGTGGTCGTCAAAAAATTCTCTATGATGGCCATCATGACAGCCTGCAACAAGAGTATCACAATAGAGGTCACTGTTAAGCTCTTCTTTGAGCGAGTGTGGGTACACTTTGGAATCCAATAGTACATTATCTCAGATCGAGACATCATATTCCTGAGTCATTTTTTTCAAGTCTCTGGTCGATGCTAGATACCAAAATCACTAATTCCACAAATTTCCATCCCCAAACTGATGGCCAAACAGAGGTTGTCAATAGGATGATCGTACACATTCTACACTTGTACAACTCAAAGCATCCACGCACATGGGATGAAAGTCTCCCATATGTCCAACACAACTAGAATAGAGCTCTCCATAGCTCAACAGGCTACAACCCCTTTTAGTTAGGGTTGGGATTTCAGCCATTATGCCCCATTGATGTGGCCATACCACTTGTAGCCACTCAGGTAGATTCAGGTCATGTGCAATCCGAACCTAAAAGGGCTGACATATTCATTGAGCGCATTCCACACATCCACCGACAGGTCCATGATATATTGGATAGATCCAATGCTAAGTACAAGCAACTCTATGATCATGTTGAAAATAACAACAAGAAATGATAAAAAATGAATCCATAAATTCCAGTTTAATTTGTCCTTGAATTAAATTGAGAATTAAAATCAAATTTTATTCTCATAGAAACTTGTAATAGTTAACTAGAGTGAGTTGACTTAGTTAACTTAGGAATTTCGAGTTGGAAATATTTCTGAAGTCATCTATATGTTCTCCCTATATTATATGGGTCCAAGATGAGTTAAGTATGAGTGTTAATTAGTTAACTTAGTTTATTGAGTTAAGTCCAATTAAATTAGTTCCAAACTTTTTGAGGAACTAATAGTGAGTTAACAGTCAGATGATGCATTAGTGCACTCAACTAGTGCTACTCTAGTTAATTGAATATTCCCTCATCACAAGCTCATGCATGTCAATTTTGAGAAAGACCCAGTTGAGACTAGAGTGCAGGGACAATGTACTATTTTCTTTATATTTTTCTGAGCTACACTGATAGTGCATGCAATCAAGAATTGATCCTTGAAAGGATTTCACAGTGAGGATTTCCCTTTAAATACGGGCTAATTCTCTTAGGAATTGTGTAAAGAATTAAAATCTTGATGGATTGGAAATTTAGCTAAGTATTGGCCAAAGGAAGTCATCAAGCGGAGGGTAGGAAATACTTGTGTAGGTTAAGCTCAAGGTTGAGGAGAGCATATTATATTCATTTGAATTCTTTGACCAAGGATGCAAGGAAATATGGACTTGGAGAGTAGGAGAATTGGCTAAGTGTTTGCCAAAAGTTTGCTTATGAGTTGGAGATTGATTTTATTGAGTGTTGTGATTGTTCTTAAGAGAACAAACATTGTAATTTCATCTTGACTTTATAGATTAATACAATACAAGTAATGGGGTTTTGAGTTGTAGCTTTCCCCAGATATTTATTGTGTTATGTGCCATTGATGATCTTCCTCTTGTTTATTGTTTTTTGCTCGATCATTATGTGCTCCTGCTGTAAAGAGTAGAAGTATATTCTTGTCTCTTGTTTTAGTAGATTACATGAGCCAGTTGAGAATGTTGGGTTGTGTTATATTCTTTCCACGACTAGCAGTTAACGGGGGGGTTAGGAGGGGGGCAGAGCCCCACCTTCGTTGCGCTAACTGCATAGCGGGGGGAGTCACAGGGGGTTTGAGTGGTGCCGGTAACCCCACTCTATGGGGTCTAATGCAACACCCCGGAAAATTTTATTTTTGGACCCTATGTTAGGTTGGGCAGACCTACCGATGGTTTTGTGCGTGATTTTCACACATGGTTTTGGGCGCGATGGTTTTCGTTCCATGGTTTTGGATGTGATGGTTTTCGGTCCATGGTTTTGGATGCAATGGTTTTCGGTCCATGGTATTGGATGCTTCAGCATGTAAAAATATGTATTGCAACATTGAAAGGAACATAATGAAAAATCAAGCTAGTAGTCCTGGTTTTGGGATCCAGGGGGCAAATCTCTGTGTATATGTGTTTAATGTGTTATGCTCTCGCATTGTTTATTTTCTGTGTTTTAGAATTCGTATGCAGGTAATTTATGTACGGGGTTAAAACCTACATTTGGTATCAAAGCTATTTTTGGCTTCAAGGGGACGCCTTTGTTGCTGAGGGGTTTTGCTCGAGCCTCTGATAGACCCTGTTCAGTGGGAGATCTGTGAGATCGATTCTGGTGGTGAAAGAAGATGGAAAGCAGTGGAAAGATAGAGATCGAGAAATTTAATGGTTAGAGTTTTGAGTTGTGGAAACTCAAGATGGAGGAT